>VYZV01031681.1:202-15755 GCA_013401275.1 Pandion haliaetus | reverse complement strand
CTAGGCTAATTGTGCCGAAGACCTAACAACCAAGGTGAGGACATCTACAAGGGCTGTGTCAATTCAGTCCCAATTTTTCCCCAATCTCAGTGAATTCACTGACAGCCAAAGTTGCTCAAAACCACTACATAAAATAGTGACAAAGAAAGCAAATCATTAAGTATGTCAAAGTGTTTTCTGTATCCTGTAAAAGAACTGCACTGGTTGTATAAAAATCAAGAGTCAAACTTCTCACTACCCTTCAGGTGCCCACCAGACTTTCCTCAGTTATGTATTTTACACGGAGTCGTTACGTAGAAACTACTTGATCCCACCAGTGCAACTGCTGGTTATCCCTCGCTTTCATTCTTTCATTGCCAGGCATCTTGGCTTATTGAATACTAAGTACATCATCCATTCTGCTGGGAAAGGACATTATATGCAAGATTTGTTGCTTTCTCTCAAATTCAGTCTCCGGCTCCTGGCTGCATTGACAGAGCATGTTATCCACATGGTACTTCAGATTGCTCTTAGCTTGCATATCAAGAGACAGACAGACATCATGAAACCCTGCAACTTAGTTGAAGTTTGCTATTAATACCTGTGGATCAGGATTTCACCTCCTGAGAGAAAAAGACCTTTTGTGTGGTAGGATACACAGAAACTAATTTGGAAGTTAGATTTTGAATTTATGTTCTGTGCTTATACTCCATGGTTTGATAGTTTTTTATATTTTAAAATAAAGTCTCATAAAGAAATGAAATTGAAACACAAAAGTACATATTTCAAAACAATGCCAGAAGAGCCATTTAAAGTGCATAAAATCAGGTTGTGCCTCTTTCTCAAATTACTCTTTTCATACATATATTTTCTCACAATAGTAACATTATGTATTTGCTAGAGCAGACATGGTGTACATAGTTTAAGTCAGAATTTATTTCTGTAAATTAAACTTAAAATTTGGTAGTTTTATGTCTCCCTGTGTCTGTCTTGAAAATGATATAAAGCCATTCTCAGTCTCCAATAATGGGAAAAAATGGTTTTGTAGACTGTTTTGTAGAGTGCTTAATCACACAGTATCTGAATGTGTATTGGATGGCAGATAACAGGTAATATTTAGCGATGCTTTAGTTCTTTACAGAAGGTAGAGCTGAATGATATGATATCCTACGATATAACAGGAAGCTCACATAAAGGGATAGCAATGCAGAAACATTGCTAAAGTGTAGCTTTAATGTGTTATCATATGTACACTCCACTTTCTATTACCAGCAGCATAAGAATGTAAGATCACCCCCTGCAACCCAAAACTTTTGGCTCAGTGAACTGTTTCTAAAGAATTACATGTAATACAGAAAAAATCAGATTTAGCAAATAGTGGCAATTTGAATATTCAATACATTAACATCGCAACCTGTGAAGGGTATAATGCTAGGAGATAGTGTCAAGATCTGAGCACCACGGTGCTGTGAAAAAAGGAGATGAAGAAAGTGGAGAAGGATTGCTTATTCATGCGTGAAGGGTTGTAGTGACTCAGACTTCTGACATGCTCTATTTTCAGGGCCAGTTTCTAATCCCAGAAGAACTGCAAAACTGCAAGCTGAAGAAAACCTGCTACTCAGCTTGTATGCATAAGGAGATTTTAATTTTTCATGGACTTACAGGAATAGCAGATACATCTAAAATTAAGAAACTGTCCCTTGGACTCTTTCGAAGACACACTTCTTGTAACTACTGCTACATATGTAGGGGTTCTGCAGATTCCTGGAGTTTATTTGCCTAGTCTTAAAATCACTGTTAGTAGCTAGCTTAACTGAAAAAAAATGCATTCTTATTAATTTTCCCTGCTGTCCCCCCAATCTGTTTAACATCTTAGCAGGATTAATGTAATCTGTTTATCCAGCAACTGGAATCTGTATGGCTATTGTCTTAACAGTATCCTCTATGAAAGGCATTGGTGCAATAATAAATACTTACTAAAGCAAATATTAGAGTATATTTATAGTAGCCACTGTAAAATCTAATTAGCAGCCAAGTTAGGCTCTTATCGAGCAAAATGTCATGATGCAACTCATGAATGAGAACTCCTAGCTGAAATACCTGAACTGTTACAGTAAGAAGCCAAAGGATAGAATTCACCGGGAGGAGAAGGCTGTAATCCTAACAGGGTGTTTTACAGCAGCCCTGGGGTAGGCAGATGTCACTGATGAAGCAAGCTAACTGGGGCTATGACCACAGCTCCCTGCCCTCCCAGCCACCAGCCAGGGACCTTCAAGGAGGAATTAAAGTAGGGAAGTGATGGCTATGCCCATTTACTTTTCTCTATCACCTATATGTGGGGATACTTGGAAATTAACTCTTTTGCCTCCAGTCACACCTGTGTTGTGGCTGACTCTCTGAGGTGTGTTTTACAATATATTTAATGTGCAATTGATGATATACAGACGTAGCCCAAATGTGTAACCTGAAAACTGAAAAGTAAGGAGGGCGAAAGTATAGTCTATTAATATATAAAACAGAGAGGACACAGACTTCTGCAGAATTTTGAAAGTATTAGCCTTGGGATCTGCCATGATCTTTTTGGATAGTCCTGCATGAAGGCATCTTTCCATCTCTTCTGTAGATATGGGGTATCGTTGCACCAGTGATTTGTATGACTATTTAGTGGGAGGGAGAAAAAAAGCACTTTGGCTGGCTGTTACAAGTATTCTGAGAATCAAAAAACCAAACCCCAAACCACAAACATTTTAATCCTTCTCATTTTTGTTGTTGTTTTCCCTGAAGACTTGCAGAGCTCCACTGAGTTAATATCATTTTATTGGTCCGATTTAAAAATGGAAGCCATTCCTCAGTCTAGATTTAGTTGCCTGCCTCAGTTATTTATTTTGAGGTGATGAGGAAAGAAGGCTGTTGCTGTTCTTGTGGCCAGGAGTAACAGCTGGTATTTTCTCCTCTTGAAAGGATTGCCAAGGACAGAAATACATGGAGCACTAGTGGTGCAGAAGACTCTGAAATCTGTCTGAGCAGCTGTCACTGCGATGAACATAGTGCAAATATGCAAAATGTTACTTTGGGTTGCCAAAATCTTCCATGGTTTTGGCACGTCTTAGCTGTAAAACTAGATGTTCTGTGGATGGTGACAGCAATAGCAATGTCAGGCACCTCTCTGCAGTAAATAGGAAGACTCAAGGTCTTTTATTGCATGTTTGCTAGAGATACTGCCAATGGGGTGGCAGAGGCAAGACAGACATCAGTATGCTTCGGTGACTTCATGTATGGATTGTTCTTTAATTTAATTTAGTTGCACAGTCAAACAAATATGAAGCAACCAGTTAGCATTTTTTCACAGTAGCGTGGCAAGAAAGAGATGTGCTAAGGAGCAAGTCTTCAGCTCCAGAAAGAGACAAAGGACTCAGAAGAGAGGTTTAGGAAAAGAGGAGGGGAAAGGCAAGAAAATCTGGGGTTTGCACAAGTGTTGTGTGTTTCTATATAAAATAAGTTACTATTTGGAAATGTGCCACTCTAGAAACAAGGATTCTTTCTTCTTCTTTCAATTTCATGTGAGTGCAGCTTTCATAAAGGAAATTCCTTGCAAAATCATGGCACCTAAAGTTTTGCTATTATCCTTAATGGGATAATATTCCCTTGAGTGCACTGCAGGCAACTCATTCAGTTTGGATAATCCATTTTAGAGTGGGAAGGTATTGTTTCTGCCTTGTCCTCTACCTCACATGCTGAAATGGAAGGGACAATCTCATCTGATCATTTCATCACAGTCTGCTTCATCTTGGTAGGACTAGGGCAATCATTTCAACGTCCGGGTAACAGAGTAGCCCAGATGGACCTCTCTGCTACCGGACATGAGCTAAAGATCAATTATTTTTTATTTTTGAAGTCCATGTCATTAGTCACCAACTAATATTCAAACTCCTTTGACAGGTGGTCTGTGTGGGAAAGCTTTGCACGTTTTCTTTTTTGACTGCTGTGTATCAGGTTTACTCACTAGCATAAAAAGGAAGAGAAACTTTTAGGACACGCATTCTTTTGACAATGCAGTTGTTGGACAAAGTACCATTTGTTATTATTAGGCACCCAAGCACAAATGGGACACAAACCAAAATATAAAGCACATCCATTAAAATAAGAATCCAGAAGAAAAACAAATTCTAAAGAGTTTGCCTTGGTTTTTTGTTTGAATATACCTAATTAAAATAAGAATGTAAAGCGGCACTAGATTCTAACAAATAATTATATAAAATGATATTCTTTACTCCATATTCTGGAGATCAGAAAGCACACCACCACCACCACCACCACCAAGTGAGATATACACTGCAGGAATATGAAGAAGGAATAATAAAGTGAACATGATGTTGTGAGAGAAACTCTCTAATACTCCAGGACTGGCACCGTTGTCTGAGCAATATACAGCAACAGTAAAAACAAATAAACAAAATGTAATGATGCATAAGGAACAGGGTGGAGAAAACAGCAGAAAATATAATGTCACAAGATAAATCAGTGATTTTCCCTCATCTGAAATATCATCTGGATACATCAGAATAGAGTAAGCTGTCCAGAGGAAGATTACTAGAATGACTTAATACACAAAAACTCTTTTCTGAAGAGAGATTGAAAAGATATGGCTGGTTTATTTTAAAGAGAACATAAAGAGAGACACAACAAAAGTATATTCCAGTAATTTGCATAAGAACTACAGTACAGAGGATCAAACAGCATCATATCAGTTGTCATCACTTTTCCAATTTTCCATTTCAGGGAAAAAGCACCACTGAAAACAGATACAATACAGAGGTCATATTCTTTATATTTCAGAAGAAAACTTCCCATAAAGACAAATAATTTGCTGATGTTTTAGCAGGAAGATACTTTTACATAGGAAAGTGTAAAGATGGTTTTATGCTTATATGGCACAAAGCTTGGAGATGGAAACTGCCCCAAAATAATTGTCACATTTCCAAAGCCACACAGACATACCACCAGATGCAAGAATAAATCCCAGTATGTGTCAGTGAGGTAAAAACTGATGAATAACCAACAAGTCATATGATCATTGGTTTTGATTTTGCAATGAATTTTGCTGTAATCATGGACAAGTGAGCTACTACAATATTTTTAAAGCTGTTCTGATTTTTAATATTGTTCTTAAGCTACAAAAATTTAGAAGCTATTTGTGTAAATTGTTTGTGCCACTGTTTCCTTATCATTTAAATGGAGATATAAATCTTTTTAGCAGGACTGTTTAGGAGGCATACAGAATTTGCAAAACGTTCTACGAAACTTGAACAGAAGTGGTGTGCAAAATTAAAAAGTCCTATTATCCTAATAGGATTTTTGTCAACACACATGGAAATGCTATACAGTTTCATCTGTTTTCTAAAACTTTAGCAGGTTTGGCTTGTCCTCCCAAGAAATCTGCCTGAAATATTCACAGACTTTCAATAAAATGAGCTATATATAACCCCACAGAGATCTTCCATCTCTCTCAATAATGCACATACGATGCATTAGTGTAATGACAATTAAGCTCTTCTCACAGCCAGACTCTACTTCTTGTTCTCTACTTCCCATTTTTGAGAGACATTTTCAGTTTACATTTCATTACAAATGTTACAACAAATTGCTGTGCTGAAAACCGAGAACAATCATTAAAAACAAATTTGTCCTCAAAAGAGAATGGTCCATATTACCTATTTTGAGGACATAATTTGTTTTTAATGTGCACTTTAAAAAGTGAGAGTTGTTTTGTTTTTGTATGTATGAGTGTATGACTTTTTTTCACATTGGTAATGATGTTACCAGATTTCAATTAAAATTTAATTTTCAAGTCCTTGGTATAATGAGTCTTGCATAAATTTAAGCTCTCTTTATGTAAACCAGACTACCATAAAGAAATAAAATGTTTGCCTTTAACAGCTTATAAAAGATAACTTCCAGGCCATTGGCCTACCTGAAATTAAGTCTTTAACTTTCTCAGGTACTGCCTAATGTACTACATATTCTTCTTCCCTTTCTCTGCTTCTTTTATCAGCATATTTTAATTTTTATATGCTATTATATTTTCTATTAGACAAAGTCTACCCCTGTTTTTCCATTTCTAGAATAAAAAAATATGGTTAACTGCAATACCTGATGGCTGTTAACTACACCCAAAAAAGTCTCCTATACCTATAAACTGGAAAAATGGCTAAGAAGAATTAAAAATTTGGCATTTTTTTCCCCTGGTTTCCAGAAAATAAGAACAGTAATAATCTTCGGGGCATGGCAAAGGTTACTCCAAGTGGCAAAATGTCAAGTTGTGAATAAGGACAGAGATATATCTTCAGAGGACAGTGAAATACAGAGGGAGTCAGGAAAGTGCTCCCATTGGAAAAAACAACTATGGTTATTTTGTGTGACGTCTGATAAGTACATTATGCAAACGAGTAATCAGGGACCTGCATTCTCAGACCACATGCTAGAAGAATGTGTTGCTCAGACATCTTGTAGAAGCACCTCATAGTCATACATCTGAAAAAACGTTTTGTATTTTGAGTTTTAATACACGCATTTGATGAGCAGGTGTGATGAACACACCCTCTAAGTGAAAAATGACCATTTGTCTTTCTGAGAAAGGGCCTTTTGGGTGTCATTTTTAAAGCACGCTCAGAAATTTGTTTGACCTACAAAAATGTGGGAATTCACCAGACAATGTAAAAAAGCTTGTCTGTCCATAATTTCTATTACCTTAAAATCAGTTTCATTCATTTTTATAACTTTGTTACTGTTCTGAAATCAAGTAAGTCATACTCTAGCCAACACAAATTTTACATGGAGACTAAAACTGAATGTCATGCGTAAGGCCAAGAAAGAAAGAAAAGACAGCTAATTAGCAAACACGGGGGAAACATGCTAAAATATACAAGACAGAAGACTCTGACTTAAGAAATTCAAATGAGATCAAAAACTTTACAATGGAAATGTTGACTCAGGATATAAGGCAAATGAAAACAAATGTTCTGTAGAGTTCATGGCAGAAACTATGGATTTTCTATCCAACACCAAAGCAAAGTAAGATTAAGCAGCAGTAAGTTGGAAAAATATTGTTCAAAGAAAGGAAAAACATTGGATGAGAAATTTCCTCATTACCTGTTTATTAAATGTGAACAGAACATGATAAAATGTGGGAGACTTGATTTTATTTCTTTTTGCTTTTATTCTTTTAAATTGCTCTTACTACACAGCTTAAGGGTAACAGCTTTGACTATGTATCAGGAAAAAGGGAGGAGGGGAAGCCCTTGTAAACCCTACTAACATTAATTATTCAACACATGGTCATATTTATTGCAATAATTACCTCCTGTGCTTATAGGCCATGTAGTGTCTTATGCCTTGATATTATTTCTGGAACCTAAAAATCAGAAATATCTTGTCTGGCTTTTTGCCTTTTTGAACAAGATTACCTAATTTCCCACAATTGCTAAAATGGATGATGAACGCACTCTTTACTTAAATATGCTGAATAGATGGAATTATCATAAAGGCATTAACCTTGTCTTTTGGAAATACAAAAAACTGTTGGAAAAGTCATGTTTTAGTGATCTACTTGATATTCAGTTTCCTGGTGTAGTCAATTTAACTAGAATATTTTACTTTGTTGGCAAAAAACTAAGATTATTACCACCTTAGCATTCTTCCTGCTTTCTATAAGATGATTACAGGTCACAGCTTTATTTGCAGTGGTGGTGGTTTGAATTCTAATATTTTTATATTTGGCAGAAAATGGTGATTATGGAATAGGCTAGAGATACAGAAATTTACACTCAATTTCTCTTTTGTCTTTCCTAGTAAACAGCATAAGTACTCATTGAATGAGTGATTTTTTTTTTTTTATTCCACACACATCTTTGTTTTATATCTTCCTGACACAAATGTGGTGTTTCATACAATCAAAAATGAAAAGCTATGATGTGACTGTCATATCATTTACTAAGCAGAGATGAGAGATAAGTTCATTAAATCATGAGCAGTTATTGCTGAAAGTTTGGAGGGATGAAACAGCCTTCTTCTTCTCCTCTCTTTTTCTTCCTCTTCTTCTTCTTCTAATTTTTTTCCCAATATATTTCCCCCATTCATATGGTATTGAAAGTCTTCATCTACATGAAAGTCGAACCATCTCTATAAGGTGACCCCACTTTATCCCATACCTGTAAAAGAGAGTGAAAGCGTCTCACCATTAACCCAGTGGTGACATTATCCTAGAGCATGGCATAGAGTCTTTCTAGAACACTTTCTACACTGAGGGTTTGATGGTTAAGATTGCAGAGCTTCTCTGCAATCAGTTACATTCCATTCTTATCCTCACAATTTTTTTCAGGAACACTTTGGAAGGAAGCTTAAGTGCACTAATGAAAGTTCACCATTCCAGGGAAACTCTAAGGAAAATGGAATACCTACTTTGAGACGTGTCTTTATTAAAAAGGCGTGCATTTCTATTGTTATAAGTATGTGCTAACACTGAGCAGTGTCTCATTGTTAGATGGCTGAAAGCAACTGGAAACTTGTTATTGAGTGCCGGTCCTTTCCCACTTGTGCACCAGCACAAAGGTTTTGGTCTATCAGGTCCTTTATATGAAGTCCACCATAACGTTTCACATAGTTAAGCAGTAACTTTTTTTTTGGAGTTTCTTATTCAGCAATACACAGCAGAAAAAATGTAGGTAAATAGTTGACAGCCAAAGTTAGGCTGTGTACTTTGTGCAGTTTTAAATCCTCAGCAAAGGACATAAAGGCCACGCCATCTCAGCAGCTGAAAAACCTCAACGTACTACCTCCTGCCTCCAACTCCTTTCAGCTCTATGCCACAGTAAAGAGGAAGAATTTATTTCAATATTTTCTTGGTTGAGTGAATATGGTTGAAGCATAGTCACTTGAATTTTAAAAAGAAAGATGATTTTTAAGTATTTAAATGCTCAACCCTGATACCAGCTGAAACTACCAAGAGCAATACAGAGAGACAGTTCTGTATGAGCAGTGTTTGTATGAAAGCGGAATTAACCCTTAAGGATTCCGTTGTTTGGCTTCATCAGCTCTAGTGGGTCTGGAAAGACACAAATGTCACTTTAAAGGTACTGACTAAATTCAGTGTCTTGTACCATTTATTTTAATAACATTTATTTTTTAATGAAAAATTTAAATTTAAAAACATTCAATAAAGCCACTTTTTCTTTTTTATATGAGCTTTTTCCTAGAACAGAAGAAACGTTCTAAAATGCACAGATTTGTAGGTTTGTTACTTTAAAGGAATACCAAATAGTTAAAGTGGATGAAATATGCTCAAAAGTAATAAACTTTGCAAAGATGTTACAGCAGGTGTGCTACCGATAAGCTACAGCTTAAAGTCTTAAAAGGTCATTTGCAATTCAGACAGAAACCTATATCTGTGCTGCATGTACTTTAAAAGGTTGTGTGCAACAGAGCAGAAAAAGAAATTATTTTAATCTACTAAATATTGTTCTGATACAACCTTCTGAGACAAAAATGTTAATTTAGTACCTGTGGCATTCAGAACGTTCTGTTCTTGCAATTATTTGCCTATTTTACATGGTCATGTGGCAGCCTACTTAAAATACAAATTATCATCAACAATAGTCTTTTATGATAGAGGAAAGTCCTATAGAAAAAACAGGTAATTTGAATTTCTGATGAAAATATCTGCAGAGATACGTTCTACTATTCTGTTGAAAATGAGTGTACTTTAAGCAAACTAATATACTCCTCTTTTTCAGAGTCAATGGATGCAAGAGTCATAAACATCTAGATAACGTGGGCAGATTATTTGGACACCCTAAGCTAGAGTCATTGCAGAGTTAGAGAGAGAGGCAGAAATGGAGCCTGAAGTCACGCAAGAGCTGGTCCTGTTCCCAGCATGAAACCATCCAGCTTCCAAACTCTGGTTATTGACGTACTGGCATCTGAGTTGTAAGATGCCATTCTGGCAGTTTATAAGAGCAGAATGGAAAACAGACTCCTTTCCACCATAAATGCTGCCTTTACTGGTATGTGACACTAGCAGTGGTAGAAAGATTTTGTGCTGGCTCTCCACGCCATAATTTGCCATTAGGCAATGAATTCTTAAGTAGACAGATAGGCTTTGTTCAGCTGCTTTAGCAGTGGGTAGAAATTTCCTGTTAGAAGATGCAAACCACTAAAATGCTGCCTAAGTTAAAAAAAAAAAGATATATCTGACAGTCATACACTAGCAAGTTTTAAAGAATGAAAATTCGCAAGCTTTGCAAAAATGCATGTCGTATTTCATTTAATATGATAATGTGGCTTCATTACTTTTTGATTGAATTATACTTAGCTAATACTTGACAACTAAGACTCCTTATTTTATAGGAAGCCATTTCACAATGCAAGAAGTCTTAAGTGATCCGCTAATTGAAGGAGCTTTCTGAATGTCAAGCATTATGTAAATGAAACTCCTAGCCTATTTAACCTGCTTTTCTAATGTAATTTTGTGAACTGTGGCCAAAGAATGTAGTAAAGTATGCTGAGTAACTGTGGTAATACAAAGAGTAAGATTTCTGCAATGAGCATTCTTTTGTTCTTTCTTCTACTTTGAGTGATTGTTACATTATCCTTGAAAATCATTTAAAAAAAGCACTGTTCTACACCAGTTTGAAAACTGTATTTACAATTTTTGTTTATTCGGTGAAATTTCATTCTATGCAAAGGAAGCTATCCTTGAAAACTTACAAATGTGTGAATCTGATCGTGTTGCTGTTTCGGTAGCATTAAAATAATTCCCACTTGGAATTCTTTGCCTCCCCCTCCTCCCCCCCCCAGTCTGGACCAGTAAGGATTGTGTTATGTCTTCATGACATTTTTCACAAGTCTGCCTTTCACCTAAGAGCTCTCTATACTTCGTTCATAAATATATATTGGTACTATATGGACTGCTGAGAGCAGATGAGTGCCCAAGGTGGAGTCAGGTACTCCAGATCCCTTCCTAGCAGATGCCTTTAACTTGGTTTTAAGAATTTCCATTAGCAGGGCTTTTACGGCACCTCCCCAGACAACTCATTTCAATGCTGTACTAGACTTTCAGTCACAACATTCTTCTCAGTGTCTTTGGCTGTAATTTACCTCCATTTCTACTTGTCTTATCCCTGCAGAAAAGAGGGAGGAGTCTGAAAGCCATTACCCCATTTATCTTCAGTATTCAGCAGGAAAACAATACTAACTCTTGCAGTTGTGTTTTTCAGATCTCTTTTGTTGCTCTCTTCTACATCTCCTGTAGCTGGTCCCCAAGCGGACATTGCCTTCATTTGATCACTGTGAGACGGATACAGAGCAGTGTAAAACCTCACAGCTTCACCACCAGTGGATATTGGCACGTTCAGGCAAGTGAGTCCCAAATGGGCATCGCCTCCTTAGAAACAAAGACATCTAGTATTCTCTATATCCCGTGTTGGGGAATTTATATGCTCAAATACAATGCATTAGACAGAGTTCTACCTCCATGAGCCCTTCCGTAAGATGTGGCACGAGCCAAGTCCTTATGTACGCTTGCACCGGCGCCAATCACATCAGCACTGGCATCAGGCACGTCAGCCTGGTGTTGGGTTCATCCCCCAGCATGCTCTCTGCTGACAGAAGGTGGCCCCTGAGTATTCGCATTGCATGGTTGATTGCCACAAGAAAACACAGTTTCTTATCTCACCAGCAAACTTCACCCTCTTTCAGGGAGTTGTTCTGTCCCTGGCATCCCTGCTTCCAGCCAGTTTAACTCCTTCTGCAGTCAGACCTTCTTGCCATCTGTGCCAGATCACGCTTGGTCATGAATTACCACTGCTGAGTGGTTACAGTTTGAATTTTCCCTCCTCCAGGCAAAGAATGACACCAAGTCCACAGTGTTATGGAGGAGGCTTTTGTGAAATGTAAAATTGGAATATTGCAGGTTGTCTACCATTTAGCAAGAAAGTAACAAACTCATTCTTTATTGTGTCTATTTTTCAGCTGCATGTTTAATCCAATTATTCATGTTCACAAGTATACATTCGTAAAGTGTGTCCTTGAGAAGTAGTTTATTAATAATATAATCACAGGTTAATTACATTATGTAAGATTTCCTTTCTAATATTAAGACCCTAGATCTTTCTTTTTAAAGGTACTTACATGAGTGGTCTGGTTTTTTCCAAAATGTTAAGTATTTGGTTGTTTCCAGCAGTTCAGGAAAGAATTTAAGAGTTTAAGTGCTCATTTATTAAAAAAAACCCCAACAATGTGCTGTGGCTATAAAAGCAGTAAATGTCTGATTATTCAGCTATAAAAGGCAGCTACAACTCCCACTGCCTTTAACTAGAGTGCAATTTTTTCTGCACCTTAAAAAGTCAGACTCTAATGTATGTCCAGGACATTTTACTTCATGAAATCAGTAGGCAGCCATAGGATATCAGCATCTGACATCCACCTTTCTCTATACAGTCTAAGCGTTCTCTGTCTGGTTGACTCAAGCTTTGATTCACATGACTAAATGTGGCAAAATTAATCATTTTGTTGCCCTTTTTACCTAATTGTCTACAAAGATCAATACCTTCTCCCATTCCTTCCAACCCCCAGGTTTTGGCCACATTTCTCAGGAGTTCTTTTCTCTGAATGCCTCTGTTCACCTCTGAACATGTGTGTAAGGGAAAACCTAAAGATTTGTACTCCTGTGACTCCAATATAGTAAGCTGTTTAGTTTCAGCAAGGACAACACGCGAAAGTTGAATCATAAAAAATCTGAAGCTTAAATTGTACACGTACGCAAAATTCATTTAAACACAATATACTCATTACCCACCCACCCATAATCAGCAGTCACAAAGGGTTTTTTTGACACAAGTAACATGTAGGTCTAAAGTTTTTCCTTCTCCTTGTTCCTGTGTCAATGCAATACAACACAGTAATGAGATTATTTCTCCCTCTGTAAACATTTCAGGGAATAAATTTGCTTTTACAAATGCTCTAAATTTCTTTGGCTCCAGAATATTCAGCATCAAATTTTGAAGATAACTTTTAGATTGAATTTCCAGTTTACAGTGAAATATAAAAAGATTTGTGGACTTGGAACAGAGTCAATACAGTCCTTAATTGTAAAGGGATAAGCTATCCAGTAAGGTAACATTTTCTGGTAGGTTTCTTTCACATGAATTTCTGGAGAAAGAAAATCCTGAAACCACCACAAAACTCTGCCTCAGAGGAGGTGACTCCTTACCCAGACTCTTAGAGGTGTGGGTGGGAAATATTTGGGAAGAGAAGAACATGCTACTTCTGTCAAGAGGAGAGTGAGATTTATGCTGTCCCACTGAAGCACAGAAATTTCTTTTAAGTGATGGTAACATCTTGAAGAACAAACCCCAATGGTATGTAAAGCTATTCTCATCAAATATTCTTCCCACCTTTTCACTGCCATGAAGACATATTTTAGTGCTGAAAATACGTTAAGTCCAGACCTTAAATGAAAACGTATTGAGAGGTATACACATATTAACAGGAGCTGAAAGTTTTCCTCTTTAAATGAAAAATATTGAAAGCTGAAACCGCATGGTTTGTGATGGAAAGTGTTGCACCATATTAAACACCAAAAGGCTGCTGCTTCAGCATCAGGAACTTTTGGTCATTTATTTATTGTACAGAGTGAACTGGAATAATCTAATACTGTTTAATATTCAAATTTGGTGAAGAGTTACTTCATTTGTCAGGCTTACCTCTCCTAAAATCTGTTTCTCATTCCAGTGTTTGTAGCACCCCATCCAGCAGACTTGTTTGAACTGTTAAACAATAAGACTTTGCAGTAAAAATTAAACTGCCTAATGTGCTAGCACTCAGCACTTCAGGAAGCAGTTTGTATGTTAATATTTTGGAATTGTCATATCTTTCCGCTGCACTGAGAAGAATGAACTGCAATCTCGTGCTGGATTTCAGAGTATCCATTAGAGACTCATTAAGTATTACACCATTTTCTTTTAGCAGCAGTCTGGTGTGTGACCATCCAGTTCTTCAAATACTAAAGATCAATAGTAACACAAGAAATTTTTAATCTCTTTTTTTTGTATGTGAGACTGACCTATGGATAACAATCAATCATTTCTTTAAATGGGTGTAAAAACGTGATATGCATCAAGATGAATTGATTTAAACTAGTAACTCAAAGTATTCTGGTGCAATGCTGTACGAAGGGAACTGGATTTTTAAGTGAGCTAGGGACGGACCTTTGCTCTTTGCAGGGTCTGACATTCAGAACCAATAAAGCTGACGGCGGAGGTGCCTCAGGCAGAAAAAGTTCCACTTCCAAGGGAAGTCCTCTGTCTAAAGAGATTAAGCAGAAGAGGAAGGATGCAATGAGTGAATGGTGGAGTTTAATTTATTTTATGTAGAAACTAGCTATGTTTAAAATTTCAGTTTATCAGTACTTTACCAGTCTCTTTTTTTTTTCTTTCCAAGGGGGTGGCAGAGACGGGAATAAAGGGAACTTATCTTTTACTCATCTATATTTTATTTTTAACTTCTGCTGGTTTTTTGTAGTAGCTTGTTTTTGAATGAGAGTTGAAAGTAATTTCCTTCTAACCATATTGATGTTTTCTGGCTGACAAGAACATACTTAAAGGAGATATCAAAATAACTTAGGCGGCACAGATTTGAGTAGTAATTTCTGTGGGGCATTAGTGGATTAATATATAATCTACTGAGCACTGCGTGTAATTGTTGCTACTTGTAAAAAAATATGCCTTAGACTATGTTGCCTACATATTATTTAAACTACATGCAGGTATTTATATTAGCTGCATATGCAGATGACTATTTCCAAACAATGTGTGAACAAGAATTATGAATAATTATTTACTGATGCTTCACCTACTCCCCAAAATTTCCCACGGATAGGGTGTCTATTTTGTGACAAACTCCTCAGCTGCTTTTATTTCTGATCCCGACTCATTTAACATTAGTAGTGCAGAACAGGAATAACAGTTTAATGATACAAAACCCACTGATTTCACTGTGGACCTGCAGTTAAACACAGCATCTGATTCAGACTAGTAGTAATTATTAAGATTTAGTGATCTTAAAGTGATTCTGAGGAATACACTCCTCATTTTGGTCTAAAAAGAATAAGAACAAAAGAGAGTGCTCTGGTTTGACAATATGAAGTTGATAAAGAAAAAAAAAACCCTCGGACAATTCTGCTTTCCCACTACCATTGCTGGTTGCCATAACTATCAAAAGAGAGTACATCATAACCATGAAGGTGAAGGAAGAACTGCTAACCAAAATAAAACTGTTGGGACCCTCTTTCCACAAGATAAAGATGAATCTGAAGAAAAAAGGAGAAAGGTCTCATCTTTCCCTTATATGTATAACATTTAGAAATATGCACAAAATCAGGTAAAACCAATCTTGTTTATGGTAAACTCCTAAGTTAATGAGAGATAAAATAAATCCCCATATAAATGTATATACATGCTTATATATATGGTCACACATAGACTATCTGGATAGGCTTATTCCCTGGGGAATCTTTCTGGTC
>VYZV01031674.1:4856-15833 GCA_013401275.1 Pandion haliaetus | reverse complement strand
GGGGGGTGGAATTAGATGATCTTTAAGGTCCTTTTCAACCCATACCTTTCTATGATTCTATGAAGTAAATCAGGTAAAATAAACCAAAGAGCTCATTTTAATGCTACACTGCATTTTAATGGCGAAAGGGAAAAGCTGCATTATTTCAATAGAACTCCCTTCGTTTCTTTTTCTTTCCCTTCGTTTTACTGGTTTACTCATTTTAGATACATAACAAATAGTCTGAACATATTTTCAATCCTTTTGCTTGCCAGGTATTCTCAGAGTAGCAGCTACATGGGGACATAACATGCAGGAGAGCCCCTGATGCTTTCCTGGTTCTGCTTTCTCTAGCCACTGGAGAAGCAGCCATGTCATACAGATAGCCCTTAAACTTTCATGCTCTTCCATTCATTAGCAGTGAAATAGAAACCATGGCCTCGTTATTCCCTTCCCCATTACTAAGCAGCAGATCCAACTGGCTCTCACAGAAGTCGGTGCTCTTCAGTGGTGACAGGGTCAGAGCTGCAGTCCAAAGAGGTGACAGCAGTTTGTCTCAATGCTGCGGCAGCTCTAACTGTGGTATGAACAGACCACATAAAAATTTTCCAGCTACCTACACAGTTGGAATTTTTAGCCAGCTCAATGAGAAGAAGCTATTTAATTTATCTTGGTGATATCTATTTGGTTTGCAATATATACTGTTAGTGCAGGCAGACTGTTAGTAGATTGCTCTGAAGCCCATTTAGAGCTGGATACACCCAAGCTCCTTATCTTCAGCTGTTTCTTCTCAAAACTGTCTTTCCATTGTTGACAAAACCAGAGTCTGATAATCAATTCAAGGAGTCTATAGCAGGATGGATAACAAAGGCAAGATGTTCTGGCAAAATTGACAATTAAATATTAACAGAAGGAATAAATGCAATGCTCTTTCTCAGTCACTGGTGTCAGTGGGCCCTGTTAGCTCTTTCAGACATGTATTCAGTGATTCAGTGAACAGCCTAATCCTAGCAGTTGAGGGAGAGAGAATATGAAAGTGATGGTGTGTTTTTCACCATTTTTATATGCACTGCATGAAAAAATGATAAGCAGCATTGCTTAGATGTCCTATGACTGAAAGGCCCAAAGATGGCCATTTTGGAAGAGTCACAATTCCCCATGTAAATGGACATTAGGGCTGCCGATGCTTACATTGTATTTAAAGATTTGCTACACTTTCTTAAAAATCTAGATGTTTTAAATGTTGAATAGGCTAAATGGTCTTCACAACTGATTTGACCGTAAGTCCTCGTCAGTCCTCTGCTAGACACCAGTAGGCTTTTGATGAGACTCTGGATACATACGGAATAAATATGAACGAGGTTCAAAAATTTAAACTGTGACAGGATGAGTTTCAAGCTGCGGCACTGCCATAGCGCTTTAGACTCGAGCATAAATGTTTATCATACCTCTGTGAAAAATGTCTATTTCAGGCTTTTAAATTTACCCTGACCCAGCAATCACTCCCTTGTGGGCAGCACCCTCAGACAGTGGCACTCTGCATAAGTATAAAAGTTTATTTGCATATACCTATTTTCAGGAGTGCAGTCTTAATTTGAGGACCACAAACATGAAAATGAAGCACCATTTTTTATCTTAAAATTTTAATTATACACAAAGGAGACATGTGAGTGTGGAGCAATATGTACAAGATCAACATAAATAAAACTTCCACTTCTTTTCTTAGCAAAAATCACGAGTCACAAGTGTGAGTCGTGGTTAGATCCTCTTACTGGATTTTAAAGAAAGGCTGGAGAGCGTTATGGTAACTGATGAAACCTCTAAGAAAGTTAGAATTTGATATCTGTAATAAAATCTCCTATTTCACAGCTTCCAACTAAGGGATCAGGAAGAAATATTCCTTATCTTTAGAGCATCGCATATGTTTGGTTTACTCCATTATAGATTTTTTTCAACATCTTCAGCTCTGCCAAGTGCAAGAGTTTGAAACTGTAGCTCATTGCCTGTGGGCGCTGCAGACGTTAGCTGCAGAGCTCTGCCTGGTTGTTTTCTTCCTGCCATGCAGCAGACAGGGAAACCGGAGACTTGCCTGTGCAGCCAGACTTGCAGTGGCTTTCATGTAGCCCTTACAGCTGCCGTTTGGCAGCTTGACCAGCACACGCATTTTAACAGGTTTTGAACTAAACCCAAGGGCAGTAGGCTTGCTCTACCATGCCAATGCTTTCTAGATTTTTGTTTTCTAATGTATAGCTTTATAAATATTAGATTACTGAATGCATGCTTTCCCAAGCTGTCGCTAGATGTTTTTTTGTTGTGTATTTTTGTTAACCAAGACTGTCTTGCAAACATATGACTATGAAACTGCACTAATTATGGAATTAGTTCCAATTTAATGTCTGGTTTATCATAGACCTATTTATGGATAGGCCAAAAGCTGTTCTGGCAAATTAACAGGAAATGGGAAAAAGAAATATCAGTGTGAGCTTCATAACTGTTGGCACTAACTGTGCCTTACTTATGCTCTACTTTAATGATGTTGTTTTATTTTTCTCATAGAAAAAGCTGCTATAAGAAGCCTCTAAATTCAGTAGAGCCATTAAATTCATGATGAAAATAACGTTAAGCTAATGTTCCCTGCTTATTTCAGCAATAGAGTAGTGGTGCTATTGCATCATTAAAATGTTTTAGTAAGTTTAGCAAAGAAATAATGGTGACAAAACATCATTAGCACCTGTGGAATCTTGATCACCATCTTATAAAAACACAAATTAAGCCACCATCCTAGCCTAGAAAGCCCACAGCTCACTTTTGTCATTGTAGATGTGGTTTAACACAGTAACTCAAGCTACCTGTGTCTTTTAAATAAGGGGTGATATTATACAATGTTTGGAAAATTTGTTTTTCTTCTGTAAGACATTTAGAATGCAGCTCTTGTCTCTCATTTGCTGCTGCATTGGGTAAAAGCAATTGCAAGTGGCAAACCTAATGGGGGCAAGATAATTTAGCATTGTGTTGCCAGCTGTGGCCAGGATTTGGTCACATACTTTCTATTGGCTCCCGTTAATATAGCAAATCTTACCCATTTTCTACAGCATTAATAATAAAGTTCACTCTTGTTTAGATTTGGCTGTATTTTGCTGCATATTTAGTCATATCCACAATGCAGACTAATTGTACTCAGCTGCACACATCCTGGTTGCTGCCAGCCTGCATGCATGGGTTTTCACAGCATGAAAACTAGAGAGCAGAAAGGTGGGGGTACGTGTGCCGTGACGTCAGGCTGCAGTCATGGTAGGTACCTGGATCTGGAACCTGCAGAGTTCTCCTAGGACCTGTCATCTAGATAAGGCCTGCATGGACATTCTGAACAGATCTGAAAGTGAAAACAAATCACTGACTTGAAACCTGAAGCTTAAAAATAGTAAATAAATACATTGACTAGACTTCAAAGAAAATGTGTGGTTAGCTCTCTGTTTGAGATACTGTTTTGCTCTATAGATTCAGGGGCTGGAAACTGCCTTTATGCAGTATTTAAATGGCTTCTTTTGCTTTTCAAGTGGAAGCTGGCTGAAATGTATCACATCTTTAGGGAAGGAAGAGTCATCCCCTGAAGGCTGGCCAAGAAATAGTGAAGACAGCAGCTGCAGAGGCAGCTGGAATTGCCACCCTCACAGATGGAGTCAAAGTGCTGTGCTGTAGCTGAAATAGGAGGGAATGAGTGAAAACAGAAGGAAGGTAAAAATAGGTAAATAGCAAACCAGAAGCTGTGTCTTAATAAGATCTGAAGGTTTTCTGCATATTCATGTGTATCACAGCCTGGAGGTACCTTAGGGTCTTAAAGAAGGCTGTATGCACTGTACACACTGTAGAAAGTGTAGTTTCTCTGAACAGGACTATAACAGCAACAGAAAAATCTTTAAATATCCAAATTGCCTTCTCACATGCACAGAATGGAAAGAGAAATGCAGAGGCTGGAAGAAACCTTTCCAAGTCACACTGGGATTGTTTTGAGGGTCTTGCTTTCTCATAATACCTTTACTAGGCACTACGTTGGGTTATAACAACACAGCCACTGTTGGATTAGATTAGACACAGATCGGTGGCCATTCTCGTACAGTGTCCAGCAGCAGATGCTTTAAAGAGAGCAAAAAAACAGGAAGGCATAACATGATCTTGTCCCTGGCAAAATCTTCTAGCATTCAGTGATTTAAGGCCTACTGGTCTTACATAACTAGTCCCTTTTCTCTGATACCCAGGATCTGATCAGTATGCATCAGTACATGGTCATTAAAGTGATTTAGATTACAGTATCTCTGCTGATTTGAATAAGATTACCCAACTATCTATGTATTATCATGAGTGGAAATTGGGACCTCTCACTTTTTGGTAAGTTTTTCCAGTGAAAGCTGGAAAGAGTATGTAATTTAAGAAATCAGTTTTAAGCAGAAATTTGAACTAACAATTTGTTTTAGCTTATTAAGCTTAAGTAGAAATGGCTGTTTGGAGGTGTTTGTGAAAATTCAGACTTTTTCAACAGAAGGAAATAACACATTGACCAAACAGGAAGAGAGGAATAGCCTTTTCCATTTTAGACTTTCTTCATACTTTCTTATAAATGCTGTGAGAAAGTAAATTTCATGCCAAAGAACTTAGGCCTAGCGACGTTGGGTACACATGCTTTTGTGCTTATAAGAAAGCTGCTGAGGGAAAAGGAAAAAAGGAAAATGTAATACACAAACTCACACTAAGAGAATGTGCTTTTTTGGGACAGATAAAATTAAAGAGAAAAGCAGAAATGCAGTTTCTGGATCTGGACATAGCTACGGATTAGTTAGTCAGGGTTTGAATACAGTCTTTTTCTTTCTGGGTTCACTGGTTTCCATGTCAGTCAGGTCCTCCTTTAAAAAAGGTTTCAAAGAAAAATCTATGTATGGACTCACAGGAAATGAAATGCATATTTAAGTAAGCAGTGGAAATTATATAATCTGTATATGAATGACCTATATCAAAATTGTGTTTGATCATGAATGTCACATGTTTAAACAATAATCCCACTTTTAAAATTAAAAGGGCTAACTTTTTTCAAAGAAATTTAAAAGTAATTACAAAATAGCTGTGTTGGTGAACAAGTCTACGTGGGAGTCAGCTGATCACCCAAATGCTTGTGAACCATTTTCACTGAAGGTGAAAACCATTTCAGAGACCCAGAACCTCACCACTGAGACTATTTTGTCTCAGTGTAAAACTGGACAGATAATCTGCATCTTCCAAATACCATCTGTAACAACACTGATACCAGATGCCAGGCACTAAATCTCTTAAGAGCTGGGTGACCCTTGTTAAGAAAAATGTTACACAGATCTGTACCTATGAAAAAGTACATAGTGTGGAGGGACATTGTCTTAACTTCAAGGATTAATTAGTCACTGGTTGATCCTGCCTAACTGCTGTCATCAATCTCCAGTTTAATTTATTCTTAGAACTGCTGTTGTTCCATAGGGTTGATAATGGGTATTAGCATTCAAAGTTCCCGCAGGGGAGTATTTGCCATACGTGTTTAGTTCAGTTAAACACAAATGTCTGTACATCCAACCTCTGTCAGGCCCTTATAAGAAGTCCAGTTCTAACTTTAAGCCTTAGCTCTGCATAAAATGGATTGTGGATGAGTGTCAGAGCTCACAAGGACATCCTCTTCCCATTGAGTGAAACACCAGGTTGAAAGATATGTTTGAACCTTTGATCCTATGTGAAAAATCACATGTTCCAGTGCTTTGCCACATAGAGCTTATTCTCAGGTCAGGGCTTCCAGATAGGAAAGTTGTCAGATTTACAGCTTGAGACAGGCAAAAAAAGTCTGGCAGCCTGAAGTGAGGTAGCTAAACTTCCCCTATATCCCCAGAGATAAAAATGGGCTTTAAAATCACTCTCTTGGAGAAATTCGTGTGTTGCATGTTTTTGAAGGACAAACAAAAGCATGTATAGTTGTCTTTTCCAGACTTGCTATAAAACTGGATTAGAAGATAATTTTAGACCAGATTTACTTTAAGTAAAAACCAGTCTCCTCTAAATGAGAAAACAGGGATTTTTTTCCCTGGAATATTAAACTACAAACCATGACAAAATGCAGTGACAAAGTGACAGTTAGACAGCTAGCAAAATCCGTGGTATTTACAGTTTTGTCAAATGAGTCCCATTCTGCAAATGTTTTGGCCTTTGCATATTTACATTCCTTGTGCTTCATGCATTGATATGCTTCATGTAGCACAGCTTCTACACTCCATCAATTAATGCTGCTCTTCCTAGTTTCTAGTCAGCAGGTTTCCATTGCTCCTTTGTTTCCCTGTTTGAATGCAATACATGCTAATTTTACAGTAAATGCCATTTACATTAGCTCAGCTGTCCTCATGACATAATTTGACTTGAAGTTATGCAAATGACTTCTTTCGAGATACCTCTGATTAGCTCTGAAAAACATTCCCTAATTAGTCCTGAGATAATCAGGGAGAAATCACAGTTGATTACATATACTGAATTTGCTTCTCAAATCTGAATTGCTGTATTTCCTGACACAGGACCTGTGAGCACTCTATGCAGTTTGCACCTTTCCTTCTCTTGAAAAGCACTTAAACTACTCCCTCACAGCTCCATCAAATCAAACATTTCTTTTTATACTGACTCTATCCAGACAGCTAGGGATCCCTGCTGACAGCCTAAGAAAAACGTCAGCCAGGTGCAGTGCAAATTCTGCCTGTTGCTGAAGATACAGACTAGTAAATCTTACTGGAAATACATAGATTTCAGAAAGCTTTACAACTGGCATCAAAGGGAGATAACACAAAAGCAGATCTTCTGATTAAAATGCCATTGTCAACTGATATCAAAGTGACAATTTTAGGGGTCAGTAATTTATACCGTATTTCTGGTGGACTTTGGCTGGCTTACCTCACACTGAACTCTTGCTGTCCCTCAGTGATGACTCAGTAATTTATCATAATCCATTTTTCAAATAAACAGGGACAAGTGAACTTCAGAAGGCTCAACATTCAGATTCAATTTGAGTAAACAGATAAATGTTCAAAGGTTTATTCAGAGTTTGGTCTCGATTACCTAATACATCTTGAGTCCTTGAGTTACCAGGACTGGTAACCTTTTCTACATGGTCCCTAAACTCTTCTCTATATAGAGTGCCTTGACAGGGTGAAGAGTAGGTCATGCACCTCTTAATAAAAACTCTTCTTCAGAAACAAGCCCACTGGCTGATATTTTCTGCAAGAGAAGGAGGAATGGTAGCTGAGCTTGAGGTCATTTATTGCTTAACAACTCCAGACACAAACACACGCACGAAAAGCACCCAGATTTTGGGTTTTACTTGTACAAATTCTTGAGGATGCTGGGAATTCAGACTTGTATATGAAGTTTCCAAAACGTCTCCTTCCAAAGGGGATGTGATTTGAACTTTAGATTTGTATCTCCCATTCAGATGGGGACTACAATTCCCCATAAAGTAAACTACTTCTGCAAAATTAAAGGAAATTGTAACAGCAAAAGAGTGAAAATGGAGATATTTCAAATTAAAGTTGAAATAAACTGTGGATTTGGTGAGTTAAAGAGATCAAGAAAGGAATTTTCATAATGTAGCATTAGCAAGAAGAGGAGGATTTTGCCCCTAAATGAACCTTGCAATGCATGAAAGGAGGTCTGTGCAAGACAAAAAGATAAAAACCCAAAACTTTCAGTGAGCTAGAACTCCCTGAGCTCTATGGAATAAAGACAGAGATATAGGACTAAGTTCTGCTCTCATTTATGACAATGTAAGCCTGAAGCAGTGATACCAAGTTTGAACCTTACATAAATCTGATACCAAGATGTTCTCATACTACCAACAATAGTTGTGATAATTTATTTTTTTTTTTTAGAGAAAGGATTGGTGAAGTTTCTTTGGACTATCAGTAGGAATTCTGTTCTTTCAATGAGCACTGTTTCCCTTTGTCTCCTTGTTGCTGGGTGATGATCTGGAGAAACCAAAGCCTATCCTGAAGATTTCTGTATCATAAAAGGCAATACAAAGGGCACAAAGTGGCACTATATCCTCCCACACTCTCTACCTCCAGGATATCATGGTCACTGCTCTGCAGAGAAAAGCAGTGGCAAGGACAGAATATGACCATGAAATGGATTCCATAACAGTATGGAGCATAATCTTTCCGGCATTACTTTGTACAATGTTTATTACAACCATGAAACCATGGGAACGTAAATATATCTCCCATCACCTATCCAGAACAATTTCAAGTTCATTCAGGAAATTCTGAAGGTGTAGTGATCTCACATGGAAATAAAAAAACAAACAGGAAGAGGAATTATCCAAACAGGTATTTGGTTAATATTTGAGGTAGGATTTAAAGACATATATTAGCATGTCAGAATTATTCACCTTTTTTACAACTTTTTTCTCCTCATCTTTTGTCAACAGCTATTTTACAACTTGTAAGACACATCCATCTCATCAGAACAACCAACAGAGACCACAGTCTTACCACTCCTTTTTTTCTCAGAGGCAGCTGCAACATAGTCAGGGAAGGGGTTGCAGATCATACAAATCATTCTAGCAGTCCAGACACACTCCTTCACTATGGTTACATGGACCTTCCTTATCAGTATCAGAAGTTAATTCCTCCTATGGCAAATTTCTTCACCTGGCATGGCACATAGTATCATTGACAGTAATAATAAGTGACAGATAGTTTATGTGATTTTATGACAATCTAAATGTGTGTAATACCAAACGACATCAGAATTATTAGACACTCACACTATTATGTAGCCACAATACTAGCTTTGTGTCCTACCCTGTCACAGCCTGCACAATAATTTCCAGTCCATTTCTCTGCCGTACAGCTCTCTTCTGCTTCTACCAGAGCTGCTCTTTCCCATTCACAGAGTTAGGGCATAGTTATAGAGAAGGCTGTACACCCAGCCCCTTTTCACCATTCTGGCATTCCTTCCTCTTCTCCCAAGGATGTGCTATAGCATATGCATGATTAGTTGGGGAGACTATGTTCCCAGGAGACGAGTGAGGGCAGGAGGGTTATCCCATATCCAGGAGACTAAAAAAGGAGGAAAATGTTTCCAAACCCCTTTGGTGTTTCAGAATCTATCACAAGTTGAAGTCTTTCAGGGATACAGCCCAGCCACACAAGAGAGATAATCGTGAAAGAAAGGTTAGTGGGGTACAAAAACAAACAAACAAAAACCATCTTATTCCCAGTCCCCACTGACTCTTTTTCTAAAGGCTGCATATGTGGAGGTGCAATGACACTGGTTTTGCCTTAGTATTACAAATGATTCAAATAGAATTGTCCCTCACAGTGAGTTGAAATATTGTGGAGACTCTATAAAGTTGTATAATGTCAGTCCCAGTCACCTGGAGGTAGAATATGTACTGTCATCCTCCATGTCAAGGTTCAAATATGTATGTTCACCTTTGATAGAATCTGTATTTTCTAAATAAATCCCTACTGATGCTTATGCATCTATATCCTGGTAACTCAATAACCTCAACAAGGTTTTTTGGGGGTTTTTTTTGCTTTTCATGAAAAAGTGCAGGGAAGTTTGCTTTTGAATTAGTTCATCTCCATGATGCATTTATTGTTATTACTGTATTTTATGAACGACCCATTTGCAGGCTGATCAAATAAACAAGACCTGTGGCCTCAGATATGAACTATACAGACAGAGGAAATCCCACTCTGCATTTTAAAAGCTGCATTTGACCCTATCACAAAGTAATGCATTCTAATGACATGGACATTTTCACAGCATAGCAGTCTGGTTCTACAAAAATCTCAAGGCCAAAGTATTCTTACCTTATACAAAAATGTTGAAGTAAAGCCAAAACGTTTGATGTCAAGACAAGAAATACCAGTCTATGACAATGTTTTGCAACATGATGACTTTAATTTCATTATACCACATGCCTGCTGTTGATGCAGTCATTTTTTATGACAGATTTTAGTGGGAAGGGAAAGCAGTTGTTCATTGCAGTCTTGATTATATGGAAACTGAACTGTCTCACTGAGTCAAATAACGGCGGGGCTGTACTGTTGCTGAAATATATAACTGCATGTTAATGCTCACTGAGGTCAACAGCAAAACTCATATGGACTTTAGTAGTGCAGAATCAGGATTTCACTGTTCAAATGTTCCTTATTTTCTCCCTGATGGGTTGTAAAAGGTACTGCTTTGCATAATAATTGAATGGTTATTGAGTTACCAGGATAGACATAGCTGCCTAAGCATTGAGAATATTCTCACTAGCAAAAGTAGCCTCCTTCCTGAGCTTGGGCCTGAATTAGCCATCCAAACAAATGCAAATATTTTATTTTTTTTTCTTTTTTTTTTCCCCCCACCTTTGTCCTTATTAGTTGGTCATCTCTGAGCAATGATGACACAGGTACATCCACTACTTAATTTACTACGCATCCTTTCATCACTTTATTCACCTCTGTCTTTACCAGCACTGCTGGGCCCCAGGCCTTAGGAATTAAAATCCAGATTGATGCAAACACAGACCCACCATCAGTGAAGGAAGAGTTGGTATGTGAACTACTACAGGAGCTCGATGCCTACAAATCAATGGGCCCTAATAATATCCACCCAATGGTGTTAGGAGAGCTGGCTGATGTCATTGCAAGGCAACTCTCCATAATCTTTTGAGAAGTTGTGGAGACTGGGAGATGTCCCAGTCCCAGTCCACAAGACTGGAAGAAGGCTAATATCACCCCCATCTACAAGAAGGACTTAAAGGAGAATGCAGGAAAATATAGGCCCATTAGTCTTACTTCAGTCCCTGGGACAGTTAAGGAATGAATCCTCCTGGGGGCTATCACCAGTCAAATGAAGCATATGATTGGGAAAAGCCAGCACAGATTCACCAGGGGCAAACTGTGCTTTGCAAACCTGATCTCCTTTTATGACCAAGTAACCTGCTCTGTTGAC
>VYZV01031673.1:45920-81514 GCA_013401275.1 Pandion haliaetus | reverse complement strand
AACAGCTACCAGAACTCAATTATATGTGATGAAGAGAATGCTAAGGCAAAGTATTTATTCTTGTTCAGGGGACTTGCAGGACACCCATATGGTGTTTTCTTCATGCTTTCAGAAAGCACTTATACCTGGACTATGCCCTTGGATTGGCTAAACAGTGTAACGGCGCATATTTTGGGCTGAGAATACCAATACTATCCCACCAATTCAGTAAATGTCATTCGTTGTTTGTGCGGAAGTGGCTGTGAATTGGCTTGCCAGGTCCGTGAGAAGCAGGTTATTTTTAGGTAGGGAAGTGGTGTTTGCCTCTGTCACTTTATATNCCCCCAGCAAGTAGGCTGGGGGTGGGCAAGAGGGTGGGAGGGGACACAACCAGGAAAGCTGACCCAACCTCACCAAACAGATATTCCATGCCATATAGCATCACGCTCAGTGATAAAAAAGAAGGCAGGGGTGGGGGGGGTGGGGCGTAGGTAGCCATTGCTTGGGGACTGGTGGGGCATGGGTCTGCTTGTGGGAAGTGGCAAGTAAAATTGCCTTTTCATCACCTGTTTTGTGGGCTTTTTCTTTCTTCTTCCTTCAATGGTTTGGACATTTTAACAGATTGCAAAAGCTGATCACTCCTTATAAAGCTGCTTCCCAGAACAAGCCCAAGGAACTGGACTTTAAAAGTGCCTTTTCTCCTTCTCTTCTCCCTGTTTTGGGGGGATAAGCTCGCAGTACAACTGGGATCTGTTAGACCCAAAATGCTAGTTTTGAAGGCTGCCTTCTTGGTGTCCAAGGGCTGTGGAGCTGCTGCATGAGCTCCCTCCCCATTACCTCCTTAGGCTTTCACATGTAGGACAGAGCTGATTGCAAATATTGCTCCCTCTGGAAACAAGGCAAGGAAATTTGTTATTGAATTGATTTTCAGGGATGAACTATTGCCATTGTTCCTTTCTTTTTGCTGAGAAAAGAAGAAATATGAAGCATTTGGTTTTCTTATGTCACAAGTTTGAAAGTTGTTGTTTTAGTAATTGTTATATATTCATATGCCATCTGTTTTCTGTTTTCTTTCATGACTTTCTTTAATTTCAGATCCCTGTAATGTATGCACTTCAGAAGTTTGATACAGAGATAAATGTTTACATACCCAAATAAAGGTTACCAGTCACATCTCTGTATGACACTTAAAAGCATAAAGTTAATTAAGTTAATTCTGCAAATCTCAAAGATAATTCTAATTTTTTAAACTTCGTCCATTTGACCGACTACACCTGCATTTCCTTCATCTTCTTAAATCAGGAAGTACCTAAGACTTTGGTGATCCAGAATATATACTGAGGAAAGATCCTTTTATACATTTTTTTTTTAATTTCCCTCAGTATCTACTAGCAGTCACAGTCAGGAAAGAGCAATTGGATAAAATGGACCTTTGCTCTGAGCCACTATGGCGATTCTTATTTTATGAAATTTTTTTAATGTTATTCTCTATGGCCAAATTTATTGAATGTGCTACTTACAGCTGCCTTTCTGAGATATTTTGTTCCATCTCCATTGCCCCTCCTACTTGGTATTTCTATATCTCAAATAACTTCCTTCTAGCCAAAATCCTATTTATGTTCCCACCTTACCCGTTTTGGGATCTTTTATTTTTTATTTGGGATTTTTAGGTACTACCAGAAAAAAAATAGTGTATTTCTGCTTTATCTTTCCTAAGTCGTTTAAATAGTTAATGAATCGTCTTGGGTTTAAAGATGAACTCTTTAGAGTTACGCAGTTCAACTTCTCCTAAAACATTCTTTTTAACACAGACATACGTATATGCTAAGACAAGATTAAATTTACACTGATTCTTTTTTATTGCTTGGTTTGGCTTTCTTAGTTGTTTACATTTACAAGTATTTAGCACACAATTTTACACAATTTAATTAAGAAATGTCCTTATCTTTCTTGTTCACCAAGACATACTCTTAAATGATAAAATCCTGTGGTTTGTGGATATTTTGTGAATATGTTTGTAATAGAAGATTATGTTAGCTGTAGAACAGAACTCTAGCCATTTAGCTTAAGACATCTCATACACTATGTGGAGTGTTTGTATTGTTACAGATGAGAAAAAGGGGGTAGTCCTTGTGATTAGCTGAATTATTACTGAGTCAGAAGTTTCTGTTATTTATTTACTGCCATGAAGGTCAGAAGTTTTGATCTGCAATGCCTTTGTCACAGAAGAAAAGTTTAAAAATGTCGGCTATAGTTTCAAACACCTTTGGATGTTGGGTCCCAAACATGCAAGTATCAAATACAACATCACACCTTATACTCCATCCTTCATTAAATGCTTTAGGATTTAATGAAATCACATGCAGTATCTGGTATAACAGCACAGCTTGTTCTTATGGATTTATGTGCTAGAGAAAAGCAAACAAAATTATACTATCAGTGAATTATCTACCATTAGTTTGTCTAGAAGGCTCTTCACAAGCTGTTCTTTTCACCCTTGCTTGTTGCAATAATAAATTTTTTTTATGTCTGACATTACTTTCTTTTTATGTGGTTCATGAACAAAAAAACTCAGAACAAATCTTGCAAGGTTATCAGTTCTTTCTTTGCTTAGCCTGTAGTTCAGTTTTATCTTTTCCCAGAAAGATCAAACTTGTTGAGACTAGTTTGTTAATTCCCAGATGTAGCACAGCCTAATCCCTGAGGTTTGTGCAGGAATGTGCTAGTTCTCCATTCCCTTAATTCTTCTCATGAAAAATAAATGTATGCAGTGTCATCTTAGTGAAAACCAATGGTTGTTCTTTTCAGTCATCTATAAATGTTGAAAAAGAGACAACCCTATACAAGATGAGCTCTTTGGAATACTTACCATTTTTTTCCCACGTATTTGCATGATTCCTTGCTGCAGTATGGCCCTAGGCACAACCACAATGTCAATACAGTTCATGTGTTGTTTTTCTTATTTAGTGTGTGCATGCAATTACACAGCCCTGCAGGTTAGGAACCAAAATATATTGCACATCAGCAATTTCAATTTGGTCCTAAATGTTTTGAAGAACAGCTGCTTCTCCGTTGAAAGAATACTGAGGAGCCCTTCAGGAGAAGGAAAACTCCTAAATGGTTACAGCAAATTATTTAGTTTGTCAAGCTATTTTTAATGCAAAACTGGGAACTGCTTTCTCCCTTATGTAAAATGGGTATCAGACTTCTGATCTAAATAAGAAAGGCCTAGCAAAGATTTAATTAAATGCTAACAGAATACTTTGGGGCTTCAATGGTAGAAAGCAGTACAACTGAATATAAGTTAATTGCTAATTTTGTTAAGTAAAGCTGCAAGATGTATAAAAATAATACAGAAAAATAGGTATTATCCTATTGTTTCCTTTTAAGTGTTGTCTATTACTAAAGGCTAGATCATTTTTGGAAGAAATATTAATAATGGAAATTCTTGTTAATATGTCCAAAATCAAGAGACAGTATTGAATTCTACAAGATTCAGAGAATACCAAGTTTATAAAACTGTATCTGGAGTCTTAGATTAAGACGTTTAAGATACTGCTTACTAATATAGAGAGATTAATACTAGGGATAGACTTTCTTAAGAAAAAATAATTGATAGCTCTAGTAGCCAAAACAAAAATAGGTCCTTTAGAATTAAAATATTTCAGAACATCTCTTGAATTTGCCTTTTCTGTTCTAAGTAATGGAAAGCTACTACTGTGCAGTTACGTAGAAGTTGCCAGCAATTCACAGTACATTTTAATTCAAACTTTGTTCTAAAGCCTATTTTATCAGTTGCTGGAAACTATGAAATTTCCCATATTTAGTCTAAAATGGAAGATGTTACTTTTGGGAGGGGAGGGAATAGCTTCAAGCCAATTCATTTCAATCAGTTTTTAATTATTCTGGCACGATAAGTATTTCTGCCTGTATGTATGTAAAATTTTTATAATTTGAAACAACTGGAACTAGCTTGGCTTGTGGCCTGATCTTGCAATTGCTTATACACCAAATCTGTCTCACTACTTCTTTGGGACTGTTCACATGTGTTAGAATTAATGAGATTGAGTTCTTGTTCTGTCATTCTCAAAGAAATCTCCTAAGGTACAAGCCAAGTTTGTAGCCAACTGGCTTACTGTGTTTAAATATTTAAACTTAAAAATATTTTAAATTATCATATGTAGTTTTAGATGGGTTAGCCTTAAAACTGGCACAGTTTCCCCATTGTTATTTATTATTTCTGTTCCAGCAGTACCAGGCAATATTTGCAAAGTTGTTATTGTGCTAGGTGCACGAAAAGCAATCCAAATGATGGACTGCTCCCAAAAGAATTAACACTTCTTGTTATTTCACCAGTTTATGTTTGCTGAGGATCATAGGATCATAGAATCTGGGAACAGACCTCTGGAGGTCTCTAGTCCAACACCCTGGTGAAGCATGGCTGGTTTATATCAGATCGCTCACAGCTTTGTCCAGTCAAGTTTTGAATCTCCAAGGATGGAGATTGCAGACCTCTGGGCACCTGTTTCACTGCTTCATCACCCTCATGGTGAAAAAGCTTGTGCTAATACTGGAATTTCCCGTGTTCCAGCTTGTGCCTGTTGTCCATAGCCCTATCCCTGTGCACCTTCAAGAAGAGTTTGGCTCCCTTTTCTCTATAACCACCCATTAAGTTGCTGAACAAGCCCACTTCTCCCAGCCTCTTCTTGTACATCCTGGTCTCTGGCCCCCTGGCTGTCTTGATGGCCTTCCGTTGTAGTGTGCTGTAGTGTGTCAGTGTCCTGTGCCAGAGATCCCAAAACTGGACACCATGCTGCAGATTTGGTCTCGCAAATGCCAACAGAGGACCCAGAACATCTCTCTGAAAGTGGCTGTGTAAGCCATAGGCTGTCCCAAATGCATCACAGCTAGGAACACTTGGCAAAGGTTCATATCATAGTTTCATTCGCACTTTTAGCCAGTGCAAACTAGTACTGCTGTTGAAAGAAGTTAATTGTTTTGGGTTGGCTTTTGGGGATGGTGTGGGATTGGGGGTGGTGTTAATTTTAGCACAGATCTGCCTTGCAATCCCATTTGTTTCCTGGCCACACAAATGGCTGTGCTGGCACAAGAGAATGGGCCATGTGGACAAGAGTGGAAGGGAAAAAGCAGGATCATTTTTCTTCTGTAGCTGTGCTGGTTTGTGTCAACCTACTGTGACTAGACTCCACAGTCTAAAGAGACATGGAGAGTTAACTAAGATCAGTGAGGATTATGGCCAAGAACCTTCCTATCAGTTAAATTAAAAGCTTCAGTTAAAATTTCTCTTCCACTTCTGTAAACAAAATTAAGAGAATTCTGTGTAGATTAGTTATATAATGTCCATCATAGGTTTATTCTGACAGCAGTTTTGTGGAATGTCCTCTTGCTTTAATAGGTTCATTTAACTGAGGAGTTTTATGAGACTAGCTGCAGAAAAAGAAAATTCTTAATTTGCTGCTCTTTTGTACAGTACTATGGCAAATGTCCATATTGGGCTTTTAGTATTGTTATTTATTTTTTTCTTTACATAACCATTAGTTATTTCCTTGAATTGTACCACAGTTTGTTTTTTAAATAAGATTCTACTGAAGGGAGGAACTTAAAAACTCACCACAGTATTTAACATCAGTTGACATTTACCGCAATCTCTAATTATTGGCACAGAATCTGTCTGGCTTCTGCTGCTTTTATGGTTCTTCCAGCTTGTTCCAGTGTTTTTTAATTTTACCATCCTGCTGTAGATGAGTTAGATGATAGTGGTTTCAAGCAGTTGAAGATCTACTTTTATACAGACTCTGCCTGTTCAAAATAATTTTGTTTATACAATTCTTTCACTACCCAAGCAAAAAATCCTGTTGACTTGTGACACAGCAAGCACCAAGAGGGGTACAATGCTAATGCTAAGCATACAGCATGTGCATTTCATTAGGAAGAATATTATCTTTAAATACTTCATTTACCTTGCTCATGACCTTACAGAAGTGTAAATACCACGTAAATAAACCCAAATTAGATTTACTGTTGCTCTACCAAAACCAAATCCACTTTCATCCTGGAGACTCTGCAACATAGGTAGAATGTTTGGAATTATTGCCCCTCATAAAGTACATCGGAAATTCAGGTAGGCAGTTTCATTCGAGGATTTTTGTTAATCCATTTTTATTCTTGTAATGTGATGTGCTAGGTGTTCTGAATGCAGGAATGCCTCATTCCTGCTCGAGAGATCTTAAAATTCATTAAGAGACACAGACTCTTTAGATGCTTGAATATTAGAGTATATATATATATATATTAATACTGTTTATCATCTATCCTTAGTTACTCCAAAGCCATTATTGGTGTATTGACTCCTTGCAAAGAAGATACATTCAAAAGGTTTTATGAGATACTTTTTGAAACAGATTTTCTTACTTGAAAATACTTTTATAACCTTTTAAAAACTGAAATAGGTTTAATTTGCTTAGTTGGTGCTGCAAGAGAAGTTTGAGCAGCATGGTGACATGCCAAAGAGAAAATTGGATACGTTTAGTTGCCTTCTTATAACTTAAAGCTTACGATACGCTTGTCTGGGATCAGTGTGGTTAACAAAAGTAGTTTTAAATCGCGTGTATGTGTTAACCACACCTTGCCCCTGCAGTGCAGAAGTTTACCCACCAAGGCCTGCCACACCAGATTCTGCCTTGTAGCGATAAGATCAGCGAAGCTTGAAGTCATTTGTGCACTTGTCTAAGTAGGGGCTGCAGAACTTGGTCCTGTAAGTTTGAAAATTAAACCCAGAAAGTGTTCTGCTAACGATACGATAAACTCTAGGGAGTTTGTTGGCATAATCTGGCCCTTCAGAGCCTAAGGGTGGCTTCTCTCTCCCCGGTCAGGCTGAAACGCAGGAAATGACAGTGGCGAGCAGCAGGCGCTGACTCACGCTGGGGGTGGTTTGCTTTGGGATGGCTGTAGTAGTTCCTGTCCCCAGCTGTCTGCCCTCCCTCTCTTTACTACAGGCATGGCCTGTGCTTCGTGAAGCAGTTGTTTAATCACTAGAGTTTACAGTCCGTTATATCAAGAAGTATGTGCACCGAATTCAAGTTGCAGTAATGCGGAGGAAGGTAGTTTGAAATGTTTCAGCAGCTGTTTCCCAAGAAGCTGAGCTGCCTGTGCCGCGGAGGTCAGGGAGTGTAGCTGGTGAATAGGTTCCAAAGTAAGTTTTCCACTGAAAATAAGCCCTAAGAGCGTGGAAGCGATGCCCAGTTACTAGGCAGTTATCTGAAAATGCTTCAGACTGCGTTTTTCAGGATCCAGCAGCAGCCTTATAGTGCAAGGTAAAGTAGGACTTCCCTCTTCTCAGACAAGCAGGACAAGATTCAGTAAAGACAGCAAAATACAGTATGTCTGTTTACTTGCAATAGAAGGCATGCTGTATTATGCAGGAGTACTGCCTGCTAGACTGTTTCAGATAAAACACACTGTATTTTCTCTTCCCTTTCTTCCTGTTTCATTCTTGTTCTCTTCCCTGCCAAAACAAAAAGAAAAAGTACGTGACACTTGGCAATGCTATGCCATCAAGAAAATGTATGCAGTGTGGCAAAAAGGATGCTTGATTCTGGAGTCTTCACTGCAGATTATGGGGAAGTTTTGCTCTTAGTTGGGTGGAACGAGAAGAGATTAATTTTAAGAGCCAACTGGGAGAAGTTGACTTCAGGGCACCATCTGTTAGAAGAAGAGTTTATCTGTATTTGTACAGAGCTAACACGGAAGAGTCTCAGTCTTGACCGAGGCCTATGGACATGGCCATAACACAAATACATAATAATCTTGTAATGGGCCTTTGCCCAAAGAGGGCTTCAGATAACTTTTAGGTATTCTTATCTAAAAATATATATTAAAGTAAACAGAGTGGTCAAAGTTGAGCAATTTTTTTTTTCCTTTAAGAGATTTTGCCTTGTGATTTCCCTCTGAACAGTGAGAATTTTAAAAAGAATTTTAAAAGTTTCACACTTAGTGATAAATACCCCCCACAATAGTGACTGAGTTGCCACGTAGCGTTTTTCGCATTAGACCGCAAAATGCTTTTGCCAAGGCTGTGTCATTGTGTCCATTTCACAGATGAAGAAACTGAGGCATGTGGGAGAAATTTGATTTTACTGAGAGTTGCATGCCAGGTAAGTCATAGAAGCTGAGACAGAACCCATGCCTCCTGCGTCTCTGCCTAGGCTGCTCTCCATTAGTCTGCTGTGCCTGAAGTACACGCTGATTTCAAACAAGGAGCAAGGCATAGCTGAATATCGGTGTAGGAAGTGGTTTCATGATCATCCTATAATACACATTTTAAAAAGATATTAAATACTGTTTTCAAATGCAACTGTTGTCCAAAGATTAATGCTGTCAGATTATGATTTTCATTTGCGTGGGTTATTTTCCAGGCAGAAATTTTAACGGGCATCCCAGTTGGCAACATTGAAGATGCTGAAAAGGTGGGACGCATGCTGTTAGAAAGAGGGTGTAAGCTCGTAATTGTTACTCTTGGAGCAGAAGGCTGCATGATGATATCGGTAGAAGAACCCATTCCAAAGCACGTTCCTGCTGGGAAGGTCAGAGCTGTGGACACTACGGTACGTTTTTGTGGTTTAACTGTCTTGCTTTGGAAAAGACTGCTTAAGCACTAAGGGAAAGCAATGAGTAATCAGCCAAATCTTTGGGCACTAGCACAAAGGCTAATTTATGATGTGAAATTGAGATCTTGCTTCCAGCCTCTCATATATTAAATGTTAGTTCACTTGAGTTTTATAGTCTGTACTGTAGGTGAGCTAGAATTATTATACATACTGATAGTATCTTCAAGTTCCTCCTTTACTGAAGTCAGTACCTGTCTCTGACTGTAATCCGTGATGCCAGTGGCTTGAGCTGCAGTCCTGTTTTTTCACCTTTGCCCAGTCACACAATTCATCTTGTCCAGAACTCAAATGCTGTGGGAGAAAGGAGATACTACTGCCCTCACACTCTGGAACTGAATGTTTGCCTTTTCTGACACATGCACGAATTGCTCACCAAGTCTAGCATAAGGTGATTGAAGACATAGTTTTTACAGAATGTAGTGGGAAAAAAACAAAAAGTTCTTGCTGCTTCATGATGACTATTTTATGATGATGGGTAAGGGACACTTTGTCAGAGGCATTTTAGTCTTTGACATGAGGGTACTTTTTTTACTTCCTGCTCAGAATTAAATGCAGAAAGCATACTCTTAACAGACCACTAAATACAATACCCCCAGCAAAAAATAAAAGCAGGACAGGCAATAGTTAAGACAGCATTGCTATGAAAACCTTACCACATTGCACATATGGGGCTATTTTGTGTTCCTAGTATTATCTGACATAAATCCAAAATAATTCCAGTGGAGTTACTGAGAGCAGAGCAGGTCACGTTGTATGTACTAACTATACATTTAAATGCCTGTTATAATAACGTCATATTACATATGTTCCGTTACAATAGTTCATTAAAATCCTGGAGATTTTACCATCTGGTGCATTCCATATCTGAATTGCATTAATAATAACTAGTTCTTGTAGCATGTTTTTTATCCATGGACCTCATACTGCTTCACAAAGAGGGAAGGCAACTGCTTAAAAGATGAGGAAACAGAGGCATAGGGGACTGAAATTACCTAGTTCAGTAGCATGCAGTGGCAGAGCTAGGAGTAAAGTCACTTCATCTAAACAGAAGATCACTCATAGATTTGGACTGTGATGTGCTTGTACTGTGGAAGGCTTTTTTTCCCTTTTAAATTTAATCCTTTTCAACTTAACTCTGAAACAGTGGCTTTATTTTCCTCTTTTGCCCCTTTGTCATTTAGAAGTTTGACCTCAAGTTAGTGCTGATTTTGGAATGTCCTAAAGTTCTGGTTAAGGGAGGCATCGCTGTACTGTGCTGTGCGTAAGGGTCTTGGTAGGGGACTACAGACACCAAACCACCTCTGCCTGCTTTTAGCCCAGAATTAGAAGTGCCAAGGGATTGAAAGTCAGAGCTCCCAAAGCTGCCCAGAAGCAGGATTTATTAGCTTGGGAGCAACACCTTCTGAACCTGGCAGTACGGCTTCTTGCTCTGAGTTGGTAAATCCACTGTTGCTATCAAAGATTCATGTAGAGTTTTTTCTACATCACATAGAAGTGGTGAAGAAGAAACATGTGTGATCTGCTTCTTCAAAAGGAGCAGAAAATTGCTGCCAAATCAGCTATTGTTTGATATCTTAAGATATTTGCTGCTCTTGGAATAAAAGAGCAATACTGAAACCACACACTGTGGCTGAAAAGCACTTTTTATCTTGCCTTGCCTAGCAGTTCAGAGTTTCATGACTGAACTAATTTAATGCTCTTTTATTTTTTTGGTCTTGTTTTTTAAATCAAAGCAATTTCTTTGAGTTTACTGAATCCTTGCCCTGCCTCCTTGTGGCCAACAGGTTACTGGCTTTCACATAACAGAGGATTTTCACAGTTAATTTTGTTAATCTACTTAAATACCAGTGGGTTGTTTTCAGTAAAACAGCTGTGCTCAGTTTACTCTTGCAGACTGAATGAAAAAAGATGTGTTGGCCTTCCATTATAAAAGTCTTGCAGTGCTTAGACTGATTATCACTTTGCCTGAAAGCAAGTGGTTTTAAAGCAACCACTTCCAAACACTAAGCAAAATGTCATCCTCAACTAACCTGGGTAGCTCTATTACTAAAATAAATACTAAACATTCTAGTAGGACATGTTATTCACTTCAGAGGCATATCTGCAGTGGATCCTTCCCCAGGGGAGTAAGCTCAAGCTGTAAAGTGGCTTAGGAAGTAGCCACCTATTCACAGAGTATTCAGAGCTGTTCATGTGCATGCTCTTAACATGCCATTTAATACTAAACGAAAATTGCTACCTTAAACTGCCCTGACTTCAGCACCTTGAGGGACCAGGCAGTAATTTTTTAAGCTGCTATAATCCAATCACATCTGGTTATGTGCCTGTATCTATATTGACATTGTTTGGCTCTGCAGAAGGTAAGGTTACTGCCAGACAAAGAGTTAAATGATGTGTATAACCCATGATAGCATTTGCAAAAGGTTACAGAGCCCTTATGAAAACAGTCTGTATTAAAACAGAGTTTGCCATTTAGAAGATACACATATAAGATACCAGATGAGCTTCAAAGGCCTCTTCCACTGTAGAAGTTTTCCCATAGCTGCTACTGCTGCCCAGAGCCCTCTCTGCAGCAGCACAGCTTCAATACTGCCTCCTGGTCATTTCTGTTGTCCACAGCAATTTTGAAAATTTTTGTCAAAATACTTGGGTAGGTACAGCCACAAAGATTAAGAATTTGAGTTCCTTGTCCCAAGTAGTGTGCTCCCCATTCTCCATGTTCATAGGTTCATCAGAGAGACTAAGGGCTGATAGACCATAGAGCCTGGCTCTTCCTCCTAGTCCTTGAGATGGTTAATCTAAGAGTTTATTGGCAGAACACTGGGAAAAGCTGGCTCCATCTCCCGCTCTGTGGTGGAACATGAATCTTCAAGACTGAAAATCTGGCATTTTTCACCCACACTAAATCAATACTATAAAGGGAAAAAAAAGGCTTGTTGATTTTTTTTTTTAGTGCTAATTATCTTAATGTGGGCTTTACTAATGTATGCAATGCTTCCCATGACTGTTAGCAGAGCTCTGCATACGCAGTCCAAAACATGTAGAGCACGAATAGTCATTTATAAGGAAGTTTTGCAAGACATGGTATTGTAAAGCTGAAACATCTGTTTCTTCAGTTATAGCTAAATAGTGCAACAAGCTTTTGTTAAGAAAATAAACTTTCCCTTCATTTTACTGGTTTCTGCTAGCTATTTTCTATATGCAAATTTTGAATAAAAATAAGTGAATTATTGAAAATTCATCCTCAAATTTTCTGTATGAAAGACATACCTGATTAAGCCCAGTAGCCATATCAATTTGCATTTGAAGCAGATGACGTATGTAAGAGACATTTGGCACATAAAAAAGTACTAATATAAGAAAGGTATACATTATAATTATTTTAATTACTTTAAATAGTTGCTTTTAAATCTACTTGACTACATGAAGTTAAACATATGTATTTATTTTTGGAAGAAGCTATTTCCACTTTAGGTGAAACTACTGACTGAAGCTGCATTAAAATGGCTGTGAAGGATAATTACATAATTCCATGTATATGACACTTCTTCAGTTGGTAGCAGAAGATTTCGCAAACCATTCACAAAATTGATAAGCATTTCATAGAAAACAATAATATCATATACAAGCATTTTGCAGTTGCGTGTCTGTCTGTGTGTGTGTGAAGCAGTTTGCCTGCTGCTGAAGCAGAAGGACAGCTGAGGTGGAACACAGCAGCTGCTTGCGAACACAGCTGTGGGACATGACCGAACACCATCAGGTCAAAATTGTACTTGAGGTGAAGTGGATGATCTGTGTGATGAACCACACAATGATCCTGGATCATGGCATCTGCTGCTGCAGTAGCCCTGAACACACTGTCCTGGCAGAGACATACGCAGCCTGGTGACCGGGAAGGCCACAACGTTGTCCATATTGGAGAATGAAGCTCTGCTCTTTTTGCCCCTTCACCCCTGCTCTCCCCCTCTGCTTCTGACAATCACGCAAAGTGTAATTTACAGCACTATTTACATCTATTTACATTTACTAATTATATTCCATTGAAACTGCCAAGGAAAATTTGTCAGAAGAATGTAATTACTCAAAGCTGGAATTTGGCCAGCAGTGAGATTAGTTCCCTTCCATTTTGCAAAAAGCACTATGGGATCTTACAGAGCCGAGCGCTTCAAGGGGCAGCTGGGGACCAAGTCAAGCCCCTGAGGTATTGCCAGAGGCCTGCCTAGGGCTTGGTACGTGCAGGTGGGCTTTGCGGAGGCAGCTGGGCTGTCTGGAGCTCCAGGTTAGTCGGGGTCTGGGCTTTAGAGGATTGTCCGTGCTAGGCCTCCTCTGGAGGTCTGGTGGGGCAGTCCCGGTGGTCGGTGGCTACAGCAGGCTGGAACATGTCTGCTGGCTCTGGGGCTGCACCCTGGGGCTTGGAGCTTTGCCTTTTACTGTGGTTGCTCCTTGCAGTTAAAGGTGGGGTGTCCTGTCTAGGATCCATGCTTCGAATCGGAGGGCTGGCACAGGCAGAATCTCTCCTACATGGGGCTTTTATTGGAAAATGGGAGCTGCTTCGCTGTCGCTCCCCCATTTCCAAGTTGCATCATGGAGGTCACTTTTTGGGGGGAGGTACTTAGGGTTACTTTTTGTAACCTCTGGTTTGCTCCAGAGCCTGGTTTGGATCAAGATGCTGAACAGCATCCACACATGCTTGCATCAGTTAGAGTGACTTTCCAATTTCCATCCCATCTGGTCTTTTAAATACATAGTACAGTTGCTCTGCTTAATGTCTCTTCATCAGCTTCTACTTGACCTCTAGGTTTACTCATGCCAATGTTGTGTGCCCAAAACTCCTGCATTAGCACACTCACAAGCAGGAGATTAGGCATTTGCATATCTAGCTTAGGCGTGGATGTATTCTCTGTAAAGGCAAATGGAGACACTTGGGCACACAAGATTTAAATGAAAATTTGGAATCACTTTTCACAATGGTGCCCTCAGTAGTCACAGGAAGTCCATGGTCTCCTTTTAAATCTCATGGAGAACCCAGAATGTTTAACTTCACAGTATTTCCAAGCACAACCATTAAATTTCCTATATAATTTCTTACATTACCAGCATTTTCTCTGTCTGGCTGTGCTTTTCAGATACAGAGAGTGCACAGTCTGCTGAGGAAAGCTAAGGAGATCACAGGTTGAGGTGCCATGCTTATAAACAGTAAACTCATTTATGAGACATGATAAAATTCAAAATTTAATCTACTCAGTTATGCCTGAAATTTGATGCGAGTGTATGATTTATTCTATATGGTCCTTCTCTGTATGACATTCTCAGAGACAGATGATACATACTATTTGTCATAAATGTTACCATTATTGTTTCATGTCAGTTCTGCAAAATGAAGTCTCATTGCTACAATATGTATTTGTCATCAGATGTTTTGTGTTCAAATCCTATTAAGTTGCCCTCTGATTTCTTATTAGATCTGGCTCTTTTACTATGGGAGAGAATTAAAAAGGCTGGTTTGAAGCAGTAGAGTGCTCACTGAGCAGCTTTGTATTGAACTCTTTAAGATGTTACACAATCTTTATTTTAATAAAGCCTCATATAAGTGTATAGCTATATAATTTTAGATATGTCACAGTATTCAGGCCTGTGCAGTAATTGTCGTCTAAAGAAGGCAGTGTGGTTTAGCAATTTGAACAAAGGACTGAGTATGAGTTCTAGGGCTCTGCAAAAGACTTGCTGTAAATCCTGGAGAGTTGCTTGTCTTCTTTGTATCCCAATTTATCTATCCATAAATTGGTGCTGCTATTAATGTATTGCATATAAACCATGAGACGTCTGTTAGAGATCAGAACAGAACCTGGGAGGCCTTTTTCCCAGGCTTGTCATAACCTCAGGCCAGTTGTGCTTCTTTGGGGGCTTTGCAAACTCATTGAAGTTCTGCTTGAAGTTGAGAGGTCTTGTCTGTAAAAATATGGTTTACACTAAAATTCTCTGACTTAGCTGTATCTTCTGGTTTGGAGGAAGCCTGAGCCAGAGGAGTGAAGTGGACACTGAAATAAAGCCTTAGAATATAAATAAATCCAAAACAGTCCTCCTAATAACAGCAATTCTTTGTCTCCTGACTTTGTGGCCTAACGTCTGAAGCTCAAGGGGATATAAATACAACACTCTGTGCAATGACTAATTACTCAAAATTCTGTGCATCAGCAGAAGTGGGACTTGTGGTTGACTCTAATATTATCAAATGCCTTTGCTATTTAATAATCTTGTAGCCGTACATTATTTAGCATGCCGTTTGCACAAAGAACAGTGATTTTATTTCAGCTATCTCTCAACAAAGTAAAAATGCAGCTGGTAGTAAATGAAGCATTTGGCAGACAATGTGTCTGATGTACAGTTCTCTAACTTGCTAAGAAGAGAAAAATGTTGTTGAGTGTTTAACCTTTTCCTACCCAAGGATGTAGCAAGGAGTAAAGTGACCACAAAGGGCAAGGTCTTCTCTTTTTCTTTTTTCTTTTTATTTTTCGTTTTTGTTTTCATTTTTCTTTTTTTTCTTTTTTTTAATTTTTCTTTTCTCATCTTCCCTTTCTTTTTCAAGGAAAGCAAAAAAGTTACTATCGGGCAAACAGCTTATCTGTCAGTGGGGTTTATTCACACACCAACACAGAGTAATTATGCCCAGAGCTCCCATTAACATCCCGCAAACCAACAGCATAATAGCTTCCTTTCTTTAACATGCAACCAAAATAGGTTAATACATAAGTTTAGTTCCAGTCATAGCCCACTTTCTGACTTAGCCTCCTGCATTCCCTCTTTTACAAATATGGAATCCATTGAATTTTGGAACAGAAAAACCATGAGGAATAAGCTAATCTGCCAGACACTCAAATCAGCAATCTGCACTGTAAATCTATTTAAAGCTGCATCTATTATGTTCTGAAGTTCAGCTGAACTGTGAAAGGGCACATGACTGAAATCACTGCATTTGAGTTGACTCACAGTTAAGTGTAGATGGGAATTGCTTGGCTCATCACAAGTTTCTGCGTCTGATTCAGGCCTTCTAAAGACACTTCAGTTTTTGAAGGCTTGGTCAGTGGCCTGAGGGTATACAGGTATCCAGTGACGAGAACAATTGCAAGATTTGCATCCCTCTGCATTGGCAGTCAACTGAGAAATGGTGGAGCAAGCTCTTTCCCCATTGAGATCAGAAAGCTATATTATCCCCATTTTACAGATAGGAAAAATGGAACAAGAATGTTAGCGATTAGGTGCTCTGAAGCACTAGCTAAAAATGTCCTGCTCCAAGTTACACAGGGAGTTGGGGTGATGTAGCCAAAAATGAAGCACAGGCTTATATTGTCCCATGCTACTCTCTTAACTTCTACACAACATTGTCATGGAGGGAAACACTGTTTATCTGCCTAGTAACTGTCTATTTTAATCTGTAAGAACAAACAATGTAAACAAAATGAGCAAACAGAAGCAGGCTTGTACAGAACAATTTGCAGCCTTGTTTTCCAGTGGAAGATTCCACGGACCACCCAGGCTTTGCTCTAGTCCTTTTCTCAACCACGGAGCATCTAATTAAATCCCTCTCCATTCCTGACTCTTAAGTGGAAGAGAGCCTACAGTCCTGTACAGTTTCTTTCCAGATGGAAATGCATAATTTAACAAGAGATACAGCTGACGGGGAGAAGTAGGCCCAAAGCAGTATTAGCATTTGCCACAGATTGCATTAAATTACAAGGGGGTACTTAATGAAGATGTAGAATAAAAAGAAGATTAAAACCAGTATTTACTTTTCTTAAGCCCCTTCTAAGATTGCAGTGCCAGGCAACAAAAAACTCACAGTAGTCTCAGTTACTTTAGTGATACCAAGAATTGTTTGGTTTTGCTATACACCATCAGTACCAGGTCATGACATTTTGCCCCATTGCATCCTACAGCTTTGTTCCATATACACGCATACATATACATAAAGTTGCTAAGTACCTTACATTATTTACTACTTCTGTACTCACAACACAAAGTAAAGTACTATTCTTACTGCTGTTTTGTAGATGGGAACAAAAGCACACAGGGACTGGCTTGTCAGTGGCAAGCAAACCTGCTTCCCTTTATAAAACCATAACTTCTTGTCTGTGCTTCTCTTCAAAGAGAATTAGGACTAGAGGAAAAATTTTGTTAGGATATCAGCTGTCTCATTTTTAGAACTGGACGTCATTTTAGATGTTGACGTAAATGAGAAAGTACATAGGAGTGCGGAGTTGCTTTGCATTGGATGCTTCTTGAAGAGGCTGTAAGGGGTTTGTGGAAGTGTGCTATGGGGACAGGTGCTTTTGCTCCACTACTGTCATACTGAGAAATATTCATTTAGAATTTAACCCACTTGGTTGGTCTGGACAGAAGGAAGTAGGGATGCTGGCAGCATTTATGCACCAACTCAAATGTTTTGTTTGGGGGCCAGAACATGTGAAGGATACAGCATCCAACATCTGGGCCTGAGATTATGTTCTGATGAGGTCTAGGGAAGCTGAGTTCAGAAATATCTTGAAGCTGTCTTTGTGCCATCTCACTTCTGGGATGCTTTAGTAAATGAAACAATAGTACACTTTATACAGGTTGAGAGCAGAGTTGGAAATGACCCTTTTATTGGTTCTCTTGGGCTAACTATGGCTTGCAACGCAAGTCAAAATCATTGCAGCAGAACGTGCCACATCCCTTTTCTTGATTTGCTGTCCTCCCCTTGTCTTTATGATGAAGCCAGCACAGGGTCTCCACCAAGAGGATGTTCAGTCCTGGTATGTAGTTCACCCTATGTTCAGAGCAGATATTGGGCCGCCGATGCATACAGTGTCAGTTGGAATGGTGCATAGCACTCTGCGATATCCAAGTTGCACAAAGGATGGAGAGGAAGGAAGACCAACTGAGTGCAGCCATCCTTTCTAATTAAATTCCTGCAGTTAAAAATAGGTAGTGGAAGCTGGCGCTTCTGGCACATCCAGAGTGTCACCTTCCCAAGTATCTTTTTCTGGCCTGAGCCGTAGGAAGTTGAAAATGTGATCTGCTGTGTAATAGTGCAGCATATTCTTGGCCAAAATCCTCATCGTTTTTTACCTCTTGTATTTATGGTTAGTTTACAAATGTCATATGCCTCCTTTTCTTCTTTAAAGCTAGTCTCTGTGGAATCAGTTATCATCCTGGCTATTGTGGAACGTAACTTACTCTTCTCAGTTTGTTCACGTCAGTTCTGGCCGTGGTGAGAGAGAAGGCAAACCTGGCTCCGGAACCCCTTGCCTACTTAGTTACCCAGAAATGCCAATTGCAGTAATGTTGATACTGACCTAAGACCTGATTTCCCACAACAGTTTTCATTGCCAAGTAATTTTGGTCACTACAGAAACCAGAAAGATTTGCGTTGGATTGGTGATATTGCATAATTGGGTTTTCAAAAGAACAAGAACAGAGAAATGAGAATAGTGGGGAAATCAGGCTTCTTGCTTTTGCAAATTCTAACCACAGAAAATGCCAGAAGTTTTATTTCTTATCAAGAACAAAGGAGTTAATCTTTAGTAGCCTGTCCCATAGACAGAATATATTTTATAGCTTCAACTAGACAAATGGAAGGAAGCTAAAACCATAAGTTTTGGTGATTGATGGCAGTAGCCTATAGGAATGTCTTTAATAGCCAGTTTGCCGTTGAGCGTAATTATTTGGTCATTTGTTTTGTGTCTGTGTGTGTAGAGATAGACATACAGATATAAAACCAGCTATTCTAGAACAACTCTGCTGTAGAAAAGCAGATTCTGAATTCTGGCAGCAATGTTTGTCAGCTGCCCAAATGGCTATAAGGTGTATTGGTTTTATTCATTTCAAAGCACAGACACAGAAGCACAGGGAAAAGGTAAGGAAAATCTCTGGAAGCTCATGCCTCATTGCTGATGTCTGTGATTTTGTTACTGAAATCATTAAGCAGGCAGTATATTCACTGGAAAGATCCATTTTATGGGGAATCCCACAGAGAATGCCTTTCTGTCAGAAGCAGAAGACCATGAGTGAGGTGCAGAAGCCCTGTTTTCTGCACGCCTGCCCCGCAGATTGAGGACAACAGAATGGGTGGGTAGCAGAGAACAATACTCTAGAGCAGAGCAGCAGTTCTGGCTTGTAGGTCACATCTAGCTGAACTTAGAGGAAGGAGCTACAACTTGAGTACTCATAGAAAAGATTAGACAAACTCAGTAGGAAAAAGAATGCAGGGAGCTGGCAAGAGGACAATGCTAGAGTGAGCTCAGACAAAAAAACCTCCTGAAGTTTGGTGGTTTTTGTTTCCCTCCAGGATATGTAGTTCAGAGGTGGGCGGGAGCAGTGGCCAGCCAACAAAGGCTAGATACTGTGGTTTTGAAAGAGGCACTTGAGCATATGGAGCTTTCGTGCAAAAAAAGAATGTTTTTTTGATCAATTCCAGGCGAGATGGCAGTTGTGTCATTCTGAGTGCATCTCGTCAGATTAGATGGGATCACTAAGAGTCTTTTGGCATTTTCAGTCTGAGAGAAAAAAAAACACATGTGGCTAGTGAAATTGCCCAGCAAGATTTCCCCCTTCTGACTTGGCTGTTAGATTATGGGGTCCTGAAGCCGTGTCAGCCCCTGATGTGATACCGGGTGACACAGTTGGTGACAATTTGGCCAGTTCTCTCCTGGTTGGGGAGCTCTTTTCTTGGAAGGGAAACTAACTGCCAGTATTTGCAGTGTACTCTCAGAATAACATGATGTATTCTGGGCAGCACTTTGGCTCTAGTTTCATTTGTTCATTAAATGAAATTTGTGAATTAACCCATAAGCGTGAGCTTTGTTAGGAAGACATTACAAGTTGGCATGAGTATGACATGAATATTGAAGCAAGTGAAGTATTTCTCAAGGAAGTGAGATAAGTGAAGCTTTTGATTAGAGTAGGAGAGTAGCTGTGTGTTGTTGAGGCTTGATAAACCAGTTTGAGAAGTACAAATCAACCTTCTGAGAAGCTGCTATATTTAGTGCCGAGCTTCAACCACGACTGATTCGTGGTTCAAACTTTGGGAAAGGTAGATACAGCTCCTGTAGCATGTTCAACTGAAAGTCCCCCTTATTTCTGTTAGTGGCGATGTCTGCATGCTTCACTGTTGTTGACACATCTTGGTAAATATGCTGTTCTTTGCAACAGTGCCACTGGAGAGTTTTGTATTGAGCTGAAGTGTAATGAGAGTTTTCCAGTACTGTGTTTCATATGTCGTAAGTTTTCTATATGCACTGCAGCAAAAAATCAAATGTGAAGGGTTTCCTCTGCTAGTTTGAGTTTCTCTGTGAGGTATGAACTTTCAGGTTGAATGAAAGGAGGTCACAGATCATAGCTCAAGTGCAAAACCAGGGAAGAAGCAGGTACCAATGCAAAAGCTAACTGAAGCTTAAATGAAAATTTACACAGAAGTGTATCCTAAATTGAAATATTCCTTGCCAAAATATCTGTCACCCTGGTAGCATAGGAATCACAGTAATGCTGCATTGTTTGGTTGATGGGAATCTCACAGGTTCAGCAACATGGATCTGTTGTTTTCAGAACGGTGCGTGGAGTTCCTGGTTCAGTACTCTTACTGCCTTGTGTAAGAGAAAGAAATTCATCACCTCTCATTAATGCTATCTGGAGTTGAAAGGAGTTTATATGAGCATCATCACACTGAATTGTTTCGATGATTCAGAAAACAGAGTGCTCCCTGTGGGTGAATACTTTGTTGGCTTTGTGGGGTTAGTCTATAGCATAAAATAGCTTTCTTCCCTCATGCTGGGTGGCGTACTGGAATATTATTACCTGGGAGAAGGAAGCTCCTCTGTGCTCCCTCCCAGATTTCGTCAGTGTGCACTGAGAAAGCCATCACCTCACAGACACCTTGCAGTATTTTTCTTGTAAACAGCGAGGCGGGAGCTCCTCTGTTCTGATCCTGACAGAGTGTCTAGCAGAGGTGTGGACAACTTGTGGAGGTCCACTTACTAATTTTGGATACCTCAGTTTTGGGGTTCCCAAGCTATGCCTCACTTTTGGACTCCCATTACAGTCTGTGAAAGATCAGGAGCTCTGGATTCAGCCCACAGATGTCTCAAAGTGGGTGTTCCTAACATTCTTGATCTTAAGTTGGGTTCATTTCCCAGCATGTGAAATGAGAGCACTATTACCTGCCTTCAAAACAGATGCTGTATAGGGCTTTGAAATGTAAAGCAGGACTATGTGATATTGCCAGATCTCTAGATACTTTCAGCTATGCTTTTTAGATGACATACAAATTAAAAATTGCAGAGTTGTGAATGTTGCATGTTTTATTTCCAACATTCACCACAAACCAGATAACTTTTCAGGGGAATTCATGCATCTGTAATGCTTGTTGCTGATCTTTTTAGACACAGTGAATAACTTAATGTAGTAGGATGTTTCAGAAAGGAAAGAAAATGCATGCAGGAGGCCTTGTATCAAGATTAATCTCTCAGGAATGCAGGGGGTTAACGGTCAGGCTGATTAATCACTGTTAATGAACCATCAGGAAATCTGTCAGGAAGTGGGTAAAAATTCCTGACGGCTGATGTGAAGCATTGTGTGGTGTGCTTTGGTTTTGATATTTCCCAACTGATAGTCTACAGTGGGTGTAGTTTAGTTACCTCTAAGCTCTCAAGACATGTGAAGGACCAGATGACATGCTGCGCTTGTTCCGCTTGAGTAAGTGAGAAAGAAATTTTCCCCATGCAAGGCTATGCAAGTACAACGCAACATAAATGCAAGAAAGTCAAGGATTGCTCCTTCCCACAGCTTCCCAGAACAGAGTCTGGAAAAGATACAGAAAGGAAGCGTGATCGTTCCCTCATTCCTCTGGTCCGAGCCCACAGGGTAGAGGGGGAAGAGTGGAACAGGCAGCTTTCCCTGTGTGAACAAGGAGCCGGAGTATTAGGACTTGGATATACAACTGAGTTAATGAATTGCCTGGTGTTGACCGAGGGTGAGGTTTCACAGTTGGCTTAAGCTGATCCAAGATCATGCTGCTGCTGAAAGAAGTGTTTCTAACCTCTTTCTCCTTGGCATTGGACTAGCTATCATGTGGTAATACAGCAGCTTGCTGATCTGAGTGGAAACTAATGTTTCTTGGTCAGCGTTGGCTGGCTTAGTCTTCAGATGGATCAGAGAACTGATCTGCCTCACTGCTTGGCCGCACGAGTGCTAGATGTGATGTAGGGGAGGGCGTGGGAGCATGAGCCAAGGATAAAAACATGAGTGGGGACTGAGCCTTTCAGCGATAACATAACCGTGGATTGGCTTAAGCCTATTATGAAACTGCAGTCTGAATCACTGGAATTAAGAGTGCACTGTCAACCTACAGGGAATGCAAATTAAAATGTGTTAGCTTACGCCTCCCGCCGTTCTTAAACAGTTGCTGAATACAGCCATTCTGCACATGGCTGGGAGGAAGGAGCATATGGTGGGGCAGCAGCATAACAGTTCCCCATGACTTGGTCTGGGGTGTGCAGACCACATCAGACAGCGCTGGTGCGTGTTTGGGGAAGGCAGAGGGGAAGAAGAAAGGAACAGACGAGCACTGCTACCATGGATTCTCTATATATATTTTCCTTTGGCTTAGGGTAACATGTTCTAGCTTGTCTTCGTGACAAGACTGCAGAAACACTCAGCTACCAGAGCACAGATTAAGCACAGTAATGCAGTTGTGGATCCAGACCCTAAAGGTCTGGAGCAGTGTGCTTCTCCTAGTACTTCTCCTTTATCTTCAACCCAAGTAGCTTTGTAGTGCTCTCTAGTCTGCACCAAAAGTCTAACTTACACCTGAAAAGGCAAGCCCTGCTATTTTTTTCAGGGTCATTTGTTTTTTATTGCAAAATTCAGTAGTTCCATGTTAAGGACTTATTATCATTTTGTTCTGGCTCAAAACTCCATGCATAGATATAGGAATAACTGTGCTAGTGGAAAATCTCTCTGTAATTTTCAAATAGTTCAAGTTCTAGAGGTTTGTGACCAAAGGTCTGCTCCTGTAAGCACAGCGGTGGAGAGCCCCACCAGTATCTGTGGGTGCCCTACAGAGATGTCAGTCCTTCCACACAGCTTCAGTAACCCCAGACACCATGGGAGTAGTCACCCTTGTTAGGCCTTGAGCTTAGGAAATAGTTTGAAGATAGTCAAATTAGTTTAATTTCAGGAGAGTTTCAAGATAGTGAAGTTGGTTTAATTTAAAGACTTTCTTAATTTAACCTGCCAAAATATCTCTCTAGTGAAACATAAGGAAAAATGGGCGGGGGGTGGTGGGGAGGGGGGATTATTAACACCCTCCCCCCCAAAAAAAAAAGTATTGCACAGGTAAATGAATGCAAAAGTCAAAAAAAACAGCCATTAACATTTCCAGAAATAAACCATTCTCCATCACATAGAGGATAAACATGGGCTCTTTCTGGGAGAAGGAAATCATAAAAATAAAGACAGGAAAAAAAAGATGTGTAACTGATTCAACCACTGTTACCAAGGGATATTTTACTCCCTGAACATTTCAGCTGAAATTATCTCTCAGCTGAGACATAGACCCTCTTGGCATAAGAGTGTCTGAATACATCCCAAAGGCTGAAAATGTTTCTCCAGTTCCACTAGTAACCTTTCATCAAAGCACAGCCCAGGGATTCTTGTAAGGAGGAATAGGCTTTCCCCACTTTTGAGGAATAGATAACGAGCCTCTTCACTGACAGATATTTTTGTGTTACGTGGGGCTAATTTGTAGTTTGGGTACAGAGTAGGCAGAGGTATAGCAAGGAATGTTGAGCAGATGTGACACAGAGCGATAACATCCTTAGCATAATCTAGTATCACACGGTTATGGAGTGCTATAAATACAACAGGAATTCTCCAAGGCCCCATTCCTTCAACAGAGTTGGGCATCTCTGCATTGCCATGCATTTAGACTGCACTAAATCAGTGTAATCCTCAGGCTTCGTTCATTTGTGCACTGCTGTGAATGCTCCTAGGAGACTATAAGCATCATTGCAAGCAATATTGTTGATTCTACATTATAATGCAGTTTTTGACAGCTTTTGGATTGATGTTTTGATTTGTTCACTAAATGAAGAATTTATTGTTACAGGCATGCCTAATGTTTCTCTTATACAACACATCATTACTTTTAGGACTTGGTAACATGCTCTTACAATGTATTTAATGGAATTAATCCATGTAATACACAGGGTGTACATGGACTGTGACTTCTTGAAAAATCACCCGAGGAAAGTTTTCTGAGGTTCAGTAACAATGTCAGGCTTCAAGAGCCAGAGCCCCCTCCTATTCTTACATGGTTGCCTTTACTCTTGTCCAAGAAGACAGGCTGGGAGTGTGAAGGCTGAGCAAGAGGTTGCCCTGGAATGCGGCAGTACAACTGCTGCAACACTGTGAACTGTAGCTTTTGGCCTCTTGGCTTCCAAATTGTTTTGGTGAACAAGTCATCTTACTGTATAAGTGAAATGCATCCTATTATTCTAGACATGATTGATTGGAAAATGCTTTACTTGCTGGAAAGACTGTTGAACAATATAGTTTCCCCTTACAAAGCACTTTCCTTAAAAAGCTTCTCAGGGCAGCATCGTACAAAAATAGCTGAACTAAAGTTGTGAACCAGCTTCTAACAAATCAGGACTAACAAAAGCTAAGGTATAAATAGAAGTGTTTTTGTGGGTTTTCTCTTCTCTAGAGGCACAGAATCTCAATCAGTGCTGGATTGTAACAAACAAAAATGCCCTTTTCCAGACACACAGGAAAACAAGGACCTTCCAGACAAGTGGCATAGAATATAAATAGGTTTTCAAAACCATAAAACTTAGTCAAAACCGTAACATTTGCATTTTAGAATCAGCCACAACATATCAGACAATTTTTTTTTATCCAATTCTTTATTTTATTTCATACAAACTAGCATTTCTGCTTTAGAGAAAGGTTAAACAAGTTATATTTTTATAATTATGGAATTGTCTCCAGGCACTCAAGGATATAAGGATTATCTCAAAGTCTGCAATGTATTAGGATTCCTGGAAGACAAATGCTGAAGTATGTAAAATATTACATATTCTGTGTTTATATTTTGTCGGTAGGCAGAATAAATGCACCTTACTGGTCATTTTCAAAATTAATTATTTTTGCAAAGTAGGTTGTTGAGTTTTTTTTCCTATAGCGGGTTTTGAAACAGCTAAATGTAAAGCTAGTATTTGCTAATCCAGAGTTTGGATAATCTTGATTTTACTCTGAGCCTGTTCCTTCTGCTCTGTGCTGACCTTTTCTGAATCTACCAAACCCAGTGTAGTTTAATCCACAATACCAAAGAGGGAAGGTCTGTTTCTGTAGGCTGAAAATAGTTCTTATTGCAGCTAACCTTGCAGCTGAATCAGTTCTGCTATTGCTCTTTAAGTCATGTTTGACCAGTCATGTCTGCACAGACCAGAAGCAAGGCTGAACAGGGTATCTACATAATCAGTCTGATACATGCCAGTGTTTTCAGTGTAGTAGCTCCTATATTGAAAACACCCCTACACAAAACACTTACCAACAACTGAATTTATGATACCCTTGGGGTCTGTAGTAGCTGAGCTTTAGAAATGCTGACTACTTCAGTCTATGTATGGGACATAAGGATTTCAGCAAAAGTTTACTGGCATCAAATCCTTCTGTATATTCTCCAATCATCCCATAATCTTTTCTCTTGCAAAAAGATACTAGGGAGCCTTTTTCCATTCTGCATGGAAGTCTGCTGTTCACCCCCTTTTCCACCTTTGTAGTCATTTAACATAGCTAAGCCTCGCCAAAAGGGAGATCTACAGCCATCTCACAACCTCCAGGCATCACCCACAAGTGGAGAGGCACAGTAACGCTGCAGGGAGAACTTACATTCCATCTCACCGCCATCCAAACTAAGACCTGGGTGATGTGCCGTTAAGTCTTTTTTTGCTCCAGTTGCAAACAGTGCAGCAATTATGTGGGGTAGTAGTTAGTTACCTCCATCAAAAAAAATTATTAAAAAGACAGTATTCTGCTCCAGGTTGCTGCTGGGTAATAGTTTATGCTGTTTGACACCAGGTATTCTGAGTATTCCTCATTAAAATAATATTTGGCCATGTCCATTACCCAGTGATCACTGTATGAGAAATATTTGATGTAAAAATGACGAGTTCTTCCTGCTACAGCATAACAGATCTGCTTCTACTTCTGTCTGTAACAGCAGCACCAAAATAGCTTTAATAATTAATCATGCACTGATTAGATTATAAACTCTGAGATGGGCTGGAGATTTTTGTATTGTGCATCAGACAAAAGACACTGGCAATGCTTAACTAACAGTCACCTGCTCCTGCTCCACCTGCCATTGTGGGAGCACTCTGGAAACCAGAAGAGAGACAAAGGCCCGACAGAAATTGCTAAAAACCTTCACCTGCCCCTCCTATGTTCAGGAATACAGAACTGTTGAAACAGGTGTTGCTGCATGCCGGGTAAGACTTTGCTTATTAACTTGTAATTTGCCAGGCAACACTCTCCATTGTACCCCGCTGTGAAGGCGATGGAAGACAGCATCCAAGCTTCAGGTGAAGTGAGAGTTAAGCAGGGTGTTTCCTGACTGGGAACACCAATGCAAACAGCTGCTGTGGAAGGGCTGGGCAGGGAGAGACAGGGCATGGCACGGGCGCCTGTATCCCGCACTCACCCCTCTAGGGTTCCTTTGCGATTGCCACGCTGCTCTGCCCTGTCAGCTGCTTGTAATGTTACAAACTCATCTCTGTGGAAGTGGTATTTTTTTGCCAGAATGATATTATTTATATGCAGCTGATTTTAGGCTAAGTAGGAGTTTAACACTGAGAACCACTGGAACTCAAAATTGGAAAATTACTTCCTAGCCTTAACTTCCAGTTAGAAACTTTGCTCAGCTATCTTAACTAACTTTTTCCAGGCCCTTTGCTCTTGTCCCATGACTCTTGGGACCCATTTATTGCAACTACAGAGGCAAAACCCCTCAGGGGAGATAGTCCATATGCTGGTTCTTGAATTAAATCAAGGTATTAGCACTGTGTCCAGTGCGATGCTTTTACTGGTATAAAAGTATGATTTTAAAAAGGGGATGTTAGAATCAGTTTTACGGTACTAACAAGAATTGCTATCAGTGCGGCCTTAGAAATCAAGACAGTTTTAGAGGGGGGAGAAGAGACACTGTGGAATGAAATGAGCAAACCAAGTTAAAAATTACTCATTTTTGCCAGTTGTTGGGGATACTACAGAGCACTGAACATCACAAAACAACAGTTATTGTTAAAAAGCACTCAGGAGGCAAACAATTGTCATTCCCTGCTGATCAGAGCAGAACTAGTGGCATCTGGGCTGGAGGGTCAGAGCAAGCTGGGACACAGCCTGCGCCCGTGCACGGAAGGTGAAGGCGTCCTCCCCGTTCGCAGAGGGCTGGCACAGGGCGGGCAGAGCACCGGGCGGCTCTCGTGGGAGACAGGGCCTGGGGACAGCTAGCTCAGGAGGGCCACAGTTGCCAGAGCTCCAGGTGACTGTCACTGTCCTCCACCCCCATGGTCTGACTCGCACAAGTGGCAAAGCTTGCCCCGGGAATAGGAGTGGTTTATGTGACAGACACAGCACAGCACATTAGTGGGACCTTTTTAAGGAAAACCAGCTCAGTTCTGGAGGCATCAAAATATATCATTCTGCAACTAGGAATTTACAGACACCACAGGCCACATGGCTTACTTTTTTTCCCCTTTTCTCTGTCCCTTCCACCACTGCCCTTTATGAAAAACAGAAGTTAAATGAGAGAAAAATAGCTTTAATGAAACATTCAGGTTGAGAAATCAAAATCAGACACTCCAGCAACAGGAAGTTTCAAAAGGAGCGTTTATAACAGCACGTTTGTTGAACTGTAGCATGCTGGCTTTTCTTGTTCTTGAAGTTTTAAGCCATATTACAGCGTGTACCTTCAATCAACAGCTGGGCACAAAGATAGCATGGTGGCGTTAGTTTAACGTGGCAGAATTTCCTAGGCATAGAAAATTAAATTGAACTCAACCCCTGAACAATTTCCTGACTCCTGCAATCAGTGCTGCAACTTTTGTCTTTCCAGTAAACTCATCTGAATTGTTTCCCTGTGCGAGTACACTTGAACTTGTTATTTTATTCTAGGGAGCTGGAGACAGTTTTGTGGGAGCACTGGCCTTCTACCTGGCTTACTATCCCAAGTTACCCATGGAGGAAATGATCAGGAAGTCTAACTGCGTTGCATCAGTGAGCGTCCAGGCACCAGGGACACAATCTTCTTATCCTTACCGGAAGGACTTGCCTCAGGACCTTTTCTAGCTGACATTGTCTAGCTCAATGTACTCATTTTATCTTACCCCAGACACCATTATTCTCTAGACTGCACCGAGGTTCTCTGCTGACTGGAAAGACCAGGGAAGTCTCTTTGCTTGAGGAATCCTTTTAGTTCCTGTTCTACAACAGTAAGATGGGGTGGGGGCGGTGGGTCTTTCAAACTCAGCACAGCAGGTCTCTCTCACCTCCCCCCCCCAACCATTGGGCTTGTGGCCATCCCACAAAACGTGCTATATTGAACTACATGAAGTTTACAGTAAAACATCTGGAGGGTATTGGGCTCCTAGTAGTGGTTTTTTATTAAAACTTTTGACGTGCAATGCCAGCACGTGAAGCGGAGCGGTAGTTTTGAGACTGCAACTTCAGTCCTTGGCTGCAAGCACCAAGGCCAGCATTTGGCTCATAACAAAGCACCATACATCGAGCCCTGGCCCATCTATTCCTGCGTGCCTCAGGTGCAGGCTGCGGCACTGTGCTCTGCCAGACTGTGGAAGATCCCTCCAACTGGAAAGAGGACAAGAGTGCTACTGAGGTAGACTTTGAAAAATGTTTCTAGCCATATGGCTCTAAACCTAGATGAGCTAATTAAAGAAGAAAAACTTACAAAAACATCAGAGAACTACTTTGGCTATCCACTTTCTCCATGCTTGACAAAAATCCAGGAATGAAAAATTCATCCTACTTTCCTGACTGAAAATAATACAGCCCTTTTAGCCATGGTCATAGCTTATCCAAAAGCTCATCTTAATTTACCAGGTTCCCCTTGCTTCTTCCTTTCCTAGGAAGGAGCTGGTACAACACTACCCCTCCAAGGAATGACACCAATTCATGGTCACTACCGTTGAATCTGTGGCTGGTAGGTTAGAAAAACTTGCAGTCCTGCCATTGAATTCCTGCTGTGGAAAATGTTAATTTTTATTGCCTTATAAAACAATAGTTCCTTTGAAGATTACAGCTTCTTTCACAATGGAAAACACAGACAATGGGATTTGCTATTTAATTTTTTTTTAATTGAGTACTGTAAAAATAACTCAAAAGATAAATAAATGTTACTGTGATGATCTATGTCCAGACATTAAGAATTTTCTCTCTCTACATTGTTTTATTCACAATGGCCTTCAAATCACAGGAGACGGTGATCCCAGTTCATTTCCTCTCTTTTCGGCCCATGTTGCTTGATTTCTGAATCAGCCTTCACCCCGTCCTTCCCCCAAACCGTCCTCTCCTGCATAAATCAAGTCCAGTCATTGTTCAGATAGAGCGGATTTTTCTCTTCTCCGTGAAGAGGACACGTTGTTTTGCTATAGGGAAAAAAGGAATCTGTTAAGAAGCCCAGAGTGTTAAGATGCAATTCAAGGAGCCTGCATCCCTTTCTCGTGGCTGCTTTCGCTGCTTAAATGAGTGTGGAACAACTGACTGGCACAGCACTGCTGTTAACCAACTCTTGAAGGAGTTTAGTAGTGCTTTCACTTTACCACATGTAATTTTTAGTTCCTAAGAGGTCCGTTTTACCTCTGTGAAAATAAGTATCAAGATTTGAGTGGCTGAAAACATTCAACAGCTGCTCTGTGTGACTGTTCTGAGTCACAGCTGTTCAATGTAGGGACAAAAATAGGTTCTTACTGCTTTCTACTACTTTCTTTCTTACTGCTTTTCAAACAACTACAGATGATGAGCTGGATCTAGTTGGTCTCACAGACTGACTGAAAAAGTGTCTTGCAGAATCTCTCAATGAGCCACAAACTGACCCTGCGTCCAACGCCTGATGCAGATGCTAGCAAAGTCAGTTCAGCTACAGGTTAAGCATAGCCAATGCATTACTGAAAAAAAAAATGAAGAAATAAATCAAAGCTTTACAATGCCCTTTGAAAAGCACCACTGTTCCGATTAAACTTCACTATATGAATTCCTTTGAAACCTGCGCAAGAGCAATCCACACACTTCACCAAATCTCTTCTTCCACATAAAAGTTTCGCTTTAAGAAATACTGCAACTTCGTAACACATTCTGTTGCTGCAGTTAGGAGGTAGTGAAACTTGGGCACTACTACCACTACTTCACTAAAAAGCTTCATTCTGTGGAGGTCCCAGGTTTTTAAGAAGTACAAAACATAAGGTGAAAATGCATGCCAAGTGAAAATGCTTCCTAACATATTCCTGATGTGAGTTGGTATCTAGACTCAAATTTACTTCCCTTCACACATGCAGCACTTTCTCACATCAATTTCTCACTTGTGTTCTACTACAGGCTACAAAGATCAGAGTTTTTTTTCTTAATTACTTCCAATTTTGTACTTCAACAACCTACTACATGTTCTGCAACAGAAGCGCTACTTAGCCTGAGCTCTCCACTCTCTTCACATTTCCTACAAGTTGTGAAGCTTCTGGAGGATCACTTTGCACAATGGCTCGATGCAGTAATTTAAACTTTTCTTATTCAAGAAAATAATCCCAGCAATCTCCGATTCCCCTTCTGTATGGAATTCAGAAGGAGAGACACAACCTCTGTCAGCTTTGAGTGCTTTGATGAGAGCATACTGCTTCTCTGGTGGTTTCTCTCACCTGCCATAAAGCTCCTGGACTGTTAAGATCTGAGTATGAGAAGGTTAGTCATCTACAAGAACATAAAATTATAAGAAAAAATAAGCTTAAACCACATAACTACTGGCCATGCATTATGTTATCTACTTAGAGCTGCTTAATACACTTCTTTATTCTATAGATTTAAATAAGCCTTTCTTGCACTAACTCTGCCATGCTATTTCTAGCATGGTCTCATTTAAATTCCAAGTTTCCCCAAATTAAGCTTTTTAACGTTAAATTAAGCTTTTTAATGTTAACTACAGACTTGTTCCTCCCCCAGAAACCTGAGCTCTTAGTCACCGTTCAAAAAGCTTGGTGAGCAAAAGGCAGCTTGGCAAGTGCTATAACCCCCCAACAAATCAGATTCTTAAAGTGAGAAAATCTGCAAGGACCAGAGGAACATAAAAGAACCCACAAACTGTCATCTGGAGAGCAGTACCATTTGTGGGAGAACAACTTGGTTTTATTTCTTTAAAAGAAAAAGTTCATTTTGTAAGTGATGGTTAAAATTTGTTGTCTAGAATACCCATGGCAGCTTAACAGAACATTTCTATTGAGGCATTCTTGGTGGCAGCTTGTTGGAGGTAGCACAGTCTAGCAAACCACACAAAGCAACAGAATAAAAGAACTCCTGTGTCACTTCGCTTTGCCACTGGCGTGTGGCATGGCTGTCATCAAAGACTCTGATATGTCGGGCAAGTCATTACTTTGTTTCACTGCCACAATCTGTAAAATGAGGGTAACGTTTACTTCCCACTGGAATGTCATGAAGAACAGCAACTGTACAGTCATCTGAGTACGAAACGTGTTATGACATATTCTGCTTATGGGAAAAATCCTGTTATATCCAAATCTTTTGCCCCACACAGAGGAGCTTATACAAAGCAGGCTGATTTCTTCCCCAAGCTCTTACCAATGGGATCGTATCTCAGCAGGACCAGTTTTTCCTGCAGTCGGAGTCTCCTGATGTTGAAACCGTAGCCTGTCTCGGCCGCGCTTTTCATCCTCACCAGAATGTATCTGAAGTCACAAGGAATGTCTCTGTGTCAGTGCACAGGCACGCAGCAATAGCCCACCACATGTCTGCCAGGGCATGGTCAAATGGACAAGCTTTCAGCATGAACAAACTGGCACAATCACGTAAGATACTTCATTCAACTTCATGGATGTTCTGGATGGGAGCATCAATACTATGTGCTAAACTTGTAACACACACAAGAAGCCTACTATAAACCATAAGCCCCAGCATCAAGTTTAAGTAAATAACTCCTGAACAGAATACAGGACCAGAGGAAAAGAAACAGGAAAGAAAAAAAGGGGGGGGAGGGGGGTGTGTGTGTGTGTGAGCATATAGTTGAGTTGCTATGGCTTAAAAGATAATGGCAAGAGAGGAAGGATGATGGTAGTTAAAGATGTTTGGGCTGTAGATAACAATGTATTGCAGACTATCACTTCCACATGCAGAGAGGAACCCAAGCAGATAGGATGGAACAAGAGGCATGCAAAAGGAGAAGCAGAGCCCCTTGGCATCATCCATCCCACTAGAGATACCGGGCTTGACATTAACCCAGCCACGGGAACCCCCTTCCCCACTGGAGGGCTCTCGGTTTGTGGGGTAGACTGGCAGAAACTGCGGTGTCCCTGGGAGCAGAGAAAGCCAGGAGACTTAAGAAAGCCACCACCACACACCCCGCCCCCCAGAAGTACGCCGAGATCTGTGCAACCTCCCACACACAGGGCATCTTCTGAAGCGTCAAAAGAAAGGTCAGACCCTTTAACCAGTCCGTAAATTACGTCCTTCTCTTCCATTGCAATAAAGAGATGGATACATCTCTGCACATGGGCATTCATTTTCCTGGATTTTCCTACTTCTAATACCAAATGGTCTGTCAAAATGAACCTTCTAGAGATATCTGTTATTCCTCACTTGTGCAGCTCTTGATGTCCGTTATTCCTCACTTGTGCAGCTCTTGACCCGTGTACTTCCTTGAGCTCTCCCTTTTCAGCTTTGCAATGAAATTTACTTTTTTGAGTTCAAAATAAACAGAAAAACACTAGATTCCTGCAGACCAACTGACAAAGCATAGTCTAGGGATTACCCCCAGTTGCTGTCCTCTCCTATACACAACTGCAGGTGTGATGTGTATCACCAGTAACCACACAGACTCCTTCCCCTATACCTCACCCGCTTCCTCAAATCCTCCGTGCAGTTTCCCCTTTCTGGGGGAATCAGTGGTATCAGTATGACCAGGCCTTGAAATTCTTGTGCACCACGTATTTGAGGCCAAGCCTTTTCTGAACAATACACCTTGTTCAAAAAACTTGCTGCCCAATGAAGAAAAGTAACTAGGAACACAGGCAGAAAAGAACAGCGGAAAGCTGTTCCGGGGACACCGGAAGAAAATCCAAGGGATAAATAACGATAAAAGAAGGATAAATAATATAAGGAGGTAACATACTCCTGAAAGAACAGAGAAAGGAACATAAGGGGAGGGAATATCACTACATTAACATTAATAACACTATTTTTAGAAGCTACTTTTTCACCTCATGGAAACATCCTGCATTTGCTGTGTTTCTGTGAACAGGTAACAGTAGAACACCAAGGTGTCAAACTGCTTTCTTCCCTGTCAGGTACATACTTGGGAAGCACTTTCTTAATTTCAAACCCTGACAACTATGCAGAAATCCTGTAACAGAAGAATCTCTTCAAACCCAGAAAGTGGTTGCTACTGGCTCTGTTGGGGGCTGATTCTTAGAAAAAAAAAAAAAAAATCAGAAAATGTACCAAAGGCCATAGTTCCCGAGGCTGTGCGGTACCAAATGTAATACACTTGCACAGAATGCAATTTCTGAGAATCAGAAGACAGGAATGTATTCACATAAAAGCATCAGTTTAGCCCCTTGGATTTGTCTAGCTGATTTTCTTACTAACAGCATTTTGGATGCAAGTCATTCTCTCCCCATGATCTTGTCTCCTTGCATCCACACTGTAAGACTCCTGGTGTGCTGAAAGTTTATGTTGCTTCCCTTCCAACCCTTAAAACACATCAGCTTTCTTTACAGGTCAAAGGACTGGGACTAATTTTCTTCCACAGCCCACTAACATCTCTCCTGAGCTGGACCTCAGAGCAAATCAAGAAGCCCAGAGCACTGACTACACCCCATCCACTCCTCATGTATAAACACAGGAACGTGCTAGAACTGGGAAGCGTTCTGCACCCTGCCTATGAGAAAGGTTCACAGCACCTGCCCAAAGCCCAACCCACAAACAACAAAGACCCACGCTGTACCTTGGCTTGCCCTCCTCAGCTAAAAAAGTATGAAAGGTCAACAAGAGGAAGATTATGTGGATAATTTATAGCCTCTCTTTAATCATAAAGCAGAGAGGCGTGCTTCCCCTGTACAGGGCACTTTGGATATTACAGCTCAGCTCAACATGACAGCCCATCAGACAACACCTGCCTTTGCTGCAATTTTAGAACCGAGGGGATTTTTCACACCATTCTGTACTTACCTGTGAAAAGACACACATGCAGAAGGACAGAGAGGATGCAGCTATACTCAGGGACTGCAATTCTCTCCGGTATATTAAAAAATTCTAGAAAAGCCTAATATTTTGTACAGTCACTTGAAGATACAGAGTGGTAGCAGAAATTAAAAACTGGCAAGGAAAACATCACTTACTTAGATTTGCTCTTCGCCACTGGTTTTTTGCAGCATGAAGAGAAAAAAAAAGAACAGTTATCATTTTATCATGTTTCCTTTTTATGCAACATATAAAGATTAAGAGTTTTCCACTGCCTGCCTTTGCAATAGCCTAGGACAGATTGTGCAAAGAGATTTACTGCCACAAAAGCAATGTCCTTCCATCTATGTGCTCCCAGTTACCTGCTTTTTTCCACCATACCACCTAAGTGTCTGTGCAAAAGCAGTGCCCAGCGCAACAGACTGCACTTGTTGCAGCCTCCAGATGTTTCCAATATAAAGCTTCAGCTGAATATGAATTCACTAAATGAATACAGAGTTAAGGCAGGTATGAACTAACACTGCTGGTAAAAACTGCGGTCCCACCCTCCCCGGCTTGCTTTTGCCCAGCCCTGCTCTGGTTTCTGCCGTAGCGCCAGCCCAAGGGTTTGCGTGGCCATACAGTGAACCAGACCAGGGAGCTCTTCTCAGATGAGACTAACCTTCTCACAAGGCCAGTTTCAGGTCCCTTCATCTAACCCACCACATAGCATGAAACGGGCAGAATATTTTTTTTTTCTGTCAGCTCAGTGAATTTAAAGTAATCATAAATCTACAGCATAAATGCAAAGAAAAAAGAAAAAAACCCACCCACCAAAATGTAAAAAATTGCTCATCTATATCCTGTCCGTGCAATTCTTGTTTAGGCCATCGTGAGCTTCTGGCCAACCTCCTCCTGCACCTTTCCTTCGCCACACCCCAAGCTGATCCAGACACCGCGAAGGACGCACTTCCCACCGCACACTCTCCCCGCCACCACCCCAATCCCTCCCGCAACTTCCCCTTTTCCCGCTCAAGAGCTGAAGCCTCTTAACCTCCCTGGGGGGGGCTAGCAAGTTCCGCTTCCCTCGAGTTTCTCCCCCGGGCCCCTGCCGCAGGGGCCTAGCGCTCCGCCAGCGGCCCCCCCCCGCAGAAGCCGCCCTCCCCGGGNCGCCGCCCTCCCCGGGCGCCAGCCCCAGCCCTGCCGGGGGAAGGAGGGGAGCCGCTGGCTCCATCTCCTCAGGGCCCCGGGGGCGGCGGCTGACGGGACGGGCTGACCGGAGCGCAGGGGACCGGCAGCCTCCCGCCCCGGCCTCGCGCCCTCCGACGGCTGCCCTGCCCCGGGCACGAGGCGGCGCGGGGCACGCCGGGAGGTGTAGTTCCGGCGCGGCGCGCTGCCTGCCGGGAGGGGCAGGCCCCGCGGCCAAAGGAGGTGAAGGGC
>VYZV01031673.1:0-45752 GCA_013401275.1 Pandion haliaetus | reverse complement strand
CCGGCCCCGCCCCCTGCCCCGCCCCCTGCGCGCGCGGGGCGGGGCGGCCGTTACCGGCTGGCTGAGGGGGCCGGGCCCGGCCGAGGGGGAGAGCTGCCCCGGGTCGTTCGAGCGTCAGCGAGCCGGGCCTGCGAAAGCCGGGGCCCGATTCCGGGCCTCCCCGCGGGGGCCTGGGCAGGCCCGCGACAGCCCGCAGCCGTTCCGCTGGGGTGGCTGACGGCAGCGGGGCCGGTGCGAAGGAGGTGCAGGAGGGCCTGTCCGCCTCCGAGAGCCCCACAGCCGCCGTGGGTGGCAGGGTGGGCCGGCAGCCTCCGGCCGGCGGCCGATCTGGGTCCCGCTCCACAGCGGTCTCATCCTTCGGCCCATCTGCTACCCTCCGCCTGTGTTCGTTGCCCTTCGTACCAAAACCGGGGTACCGCTACGGTGTCAGAGTCCCCGCGGCATTAGGCAGATAAACCTGTAGGTATTTATGAGCTACTGTGCAAAAACGAAGGGCAGAGGGGCTCGAGGGGGGCTCCAAAGCAAGTTTTCATGTTCTGACCAGTTAGGTAATGAACTGTAAGTTATTACCTTCAAAAGAACTCGCAGAAGGTCCGTGGCTCGCTTCTCCCTCTCTCACCAGCCGGGTAAACTGTTAATGGTGGAATTCAAGTCCTTGAATATTTAGCAATTACTAAGGCAATCAAAATGTCAGCCTGACATACTTAGATGGAAAGCAAGACTTGGAATGTGTAATAACATGCAGTTAATTTGATAGTCTATAGCATGAAAACAAACAGCCAACCCTACGAAAGACGAGCAAGACGACATCTCAAGGAAAGCAGTGCTGCTGGTGTCAAGTGTTCACTTGATAATGATGTTCCTTGTTTCAGTTCGGTTATTACCAAATACTTCCTTTTAATGATACAACATTCCAATCTTTACTATTTGGCCTTCAGAAGTATAAATCTAGTACTTACATAATCTGCCCATGAATATCAGAGCGAGAGCTTGAAAACATTCAGGATGATAAAATGTGAGTGCTGTAAGACTTCTCTTCGATCTGCGTTACTGCCTCAGTCAGGGCACGGCCTGAAATGGAACGGGATTGCCAACCTCCTGACTTCACTGCCAGGAATATAAATCAACATTAAAGATGATTTTTAAATGAAATAGCAAGTTAAACATTTGTACAAACACATCATCAAATAGAGGTTATACTGCCTCTTTTTAAACCTCTTGCCTGCTGGCAAAAAGAAAACTGTTCCAGTGACATTTTCCCTGCTCTGCTGTGACAAGGGCTGCATAAATATAGACACCGTGGATTAGAATAGACTTCAGCAATCTTCGACTTCCTTTCTAGCAGCCTCTTTGCAGACAGTTTTCCATAGCTATGGATGAAAAACAGGGAGTCTAAAACCGGTATGTGTGGCAAGGTGGTGACAGTATAGCATGGCCCTGATGGCAGTACTCATAGCTAACCTTGGGGAAAAGGCATCCTGGCTGGAGGAAAGGAGAGAGACTTGGGATTTCTGACCCCGACTCTGACAGAGATATGCTGCATGGGCTAGGATAAGTAGAGCACTTTGAGATCTTCAATGGCATGTGCAATGCAAATGCAGATTTTCCCTTCAACTTTGCCTAGGGAAAGCAAAGAGTGTGATGAACTGTAATGCCAGCCTAGATAATTCTGATGCTTGCTTAAAGAGAAGTCACTCATGTCTCCAGCAGAGAAGCTGCTGGTGCCAAACTGATCAGTGTCATTCAGAATCAAACACAGGGTGGGTTTTTCTTCAGCTAGAAAAACAACAATTTGTCATGTTATAATCTGACTGATTCTTTCCATTTTTATGCTTTACATTCTAGGCTGAGCACACTTTTACCTCCAGGAAGTGAGGAGATGGCTGCTGCTTGCCAAGAAAGTGTGGTCAGGTTGCTGGCACACACTGGGCAGGCAAGGGGCTTGTGTCCAAGGTTGGCAGGGGTGATGCTTCTTCAAGGGTGCATGGTGCTTTAAGTCAGTCATCACTTGTAAAAGTCACAGGAGAAGAGAGAGGGGCAGCAGATGAAATGTTTGCAAGGTAAATATCCTCTTGGCACTGTATTTTCTACATGAGTTTCTACATGTCAGTTAATGCATACAAAAACCCAGTGCTGTAAACAAGAGAATAACACTCTAAAGCCTGGGAAAAGCTCCACGTGTCCTTCCTGGTTTCCCACAAAAAAACAGGCAAACAGCTAACTAAGCCAAAAAATGCACACAGCTCCGTGGACATAGTTTTAAAACAGCCGGGCTATTTTCTCTCTTCTTGCTTTCCCTTTCTCAGCGTGTTACAACTTCGCAGGGTTCTTGCTGTCCCCAGTGTTAAACAAACACTCATGGGCACTATTGTGTAAATCACTCATCCCAGATAACAGATGGATTTTTACATTCTTTCTGCATATCTGAATCCATTATCCCAAGAGGGCCCAGAAGAAAGTGGGCATTAGCTTAATGCAGCTCTGAAAGAGGAACTGTCCAGGTCAGGAGAGCAGGAATGATGGAGAGATCCATCTAAATTGCTAAATCACTTTGAGCCAGTGACCAAATCCATTTCAGCTGCTGGCCTGTTTGAAGTGAGCTGGTGATGGCCTTTAGCCCAGTTCTTAGGGGTGTCCATGGCACAGTATCAATTTATTTGCTGGCAACCTTGTTAGAAAAGCCAGAAAAATGATGGGCTTGGACAGTTCCCTTCTTACCTCTGGAGCTTAGTTCCCCCCAGATCAGATATGGGGCACTCTGGTGTGGTAGGTTGGGGCACGGGTCCATTTTCGGGGCTTTACCTGTTCTCTGCTTATTCCCTCCAGAGCATTGGCCTCTGGATCTGTTCCTGGAGCTCCTTTCCCCAGCACTGACGTCATTCATGTGTACAGGGGGAATAACAAAGACAGCACTCGCCTGTTTTCTTGTGTGATTTTTCAATACCCATTTCCCAATCCCAACGTCCAAAGTAACAACATCCTTTCAAACCGCCCCCTCTTGAAATGCCACAGTAGTCAAACAGCTGCAAATCAAAACACCTTGTAAACAAGTGACTGAAATCCCGTGGGATGCCTGAGGGCTTGGGCACGTCTCAGAGTGATTATAGTTCCTGCTATACAAATTGGAGTCCTTGTAGCACAGTTTGTGCCAATTCCAAGCTCTTGCTTTTTATTTTTAGTCCTGCTTGTTGAGGGGTTCTCATGATAGAAAGAATGACGTTCAGTATCAGTGATACACAGATAAAATTAGGTAGTAGCTGGAAGTGATCTTACAACTAATCCTCCCCGCTGAGACTTCTTCCACAGGATTTGGGATCCTGTGGGCCTCAAGGACAGCTTTTCTCTGGGTGAATTTCACTTCCCATCAGCAGGCAGCTGAAAAATTGGAATTGCATGGGATGTATGTGGTGAGTCTCATGCAAAGAAATGAGTGTCATTGTCATTGCTTATGCCAACAGCTGGGACCATCTGGGACACTAAAGACAACATTGTCTAGATGTGTACAGCTGATCGAAGGTTGTTTTTAGCAAGCCTCTAAACCTTCTTCCCTTTTTGGGGCAACAAAACAAGGCTTTTGCCTTCCATGCATGGGGTTTTTTACACAGAGCAGCTTAAGTCGTCAGCAGGGATCAGTCCTGAGACTTTCTAGTCCCCCAGACATAAGGCACCCACACTGATGCTGAAGACATTATACCTTTCTTTGGAAGAAGCAGCTGCCTACAGGGAGGACGGGATAGAAGGTGCATTAGATTACATCGTTAAAACAGATCTCTCAGGAGAACAGGATCCGTTCTTGTTTTGGCTTTTTTTTTTCCCCTCTAAATTTTGGATTGCTTTCACTTTTACTACACTGTGAAACAGGAAAACACAAGAGGTTAACTGGTCAGCAAACGCTCTCTATTGCTTAGAAACATGGAATGCAACCAGGCCGTGTACCTGGTGCACCATCAAAGGAAGGTGGGATTGGTGGTCGTGTAGCACAAAGGGATTTAGCTGTAGTACTGTCGCAAAGAAAGAGTGTATCAAAAAGCAAGCTGTGAGCCTGTAAGGCCAGTTTTAAGCAGGGTAGGTAAAGGCAAAGGGAGAGGATAGTTATGTAATGTGAACATGGTGCGACACAGATAGGGTATGGAATTTTTTCCTCCTATAGCTTATTGGAGGAGAATGGCTCAAATGCCTGGACATGGTTCATTTTATGTCAAAAATCTGCTGTGAAATGAATTGGTGTATCACTCCCATTACTTCTTGGCAAGGGAGGTATCTTCAGCTTTAAGCCAGAGTGATCAGCTCTAAGGGAAAAGAAAACAGGCAGGTTCAAGTGTGGCAAGTGGGTGTGGTCCTGCCCATTTTTTAATTCTGGAAAAAAGAAAAATTACTGAGAACAAGAAGGATAGGGCTTTCTGCATCCCATGGCCTCCCTAAAGACTTTCTCACTTGGAGGAAGGTCAGAGGGTTCAAAGCTGTTTCTCAAGTGCTGCTATGTAGTATTGCCTTGATGTCATGCATCATTATAAACAAGTTATTATTTCATTCAGTATTTTGGGAAATGATGGGACTGGAACAATACATCCACAGCAGTTCCCTCCCTTATCCCAGCAGTCTCTTTAGTGAGCTACTTATGAGCTGTACCTCACTGATGGCTGGCTGTTTATGTCTGGTAATAGTGTGTCTCTGGGGAATTTGGAGTAGGAATATTGATGGATTTTATGAAGGGCAGAGAGCTGGGAAGGAGGAAAGGGACATAAATTTGTGGTGTCATGTGGTTTGATGACTGCTTGATCTGAGAACTGCGGACTGAGAAGGCCCCAGGGCTTCATTGCTGCAAGCAGTGAATGCAACAACGCTCCTTTTTCTACGCATTTGTGCTTCTGAAGCCAGTCAGTCGTTTACACCTGATGGGATAGCAGAAAAACAGAGTTAAGCAGGGCAGTGTTCCATTCATTTTTGTCTGCTTAGCTCAGGTTTGAGCTAGACCTGGGATGAGTACTTAAAAAAAACAGGAATCATCATAAAGGAATAAGTACTAGAAATGAAGTTCAGCAAGAGTGTATGTAGAAATCTGTTTGAAGTCTTAGGCTCTTGCATAACTGTCTCTGGCTAGTTCCCTAAACTTTTTTTCATCTGCTGTAGTCTCCCTAGACCCATTTTACTTAAAAACATACAAGCAATTTGAAAGTCCTGATGACGCACAATGTGTATGCTGTGACCTTCGCATAGTCTCTGCAAAAAGACTGTCTTCCCCCTTTCTATTTCATAAGCACTGTCCATCTGGCCTTGCCCTGTCACATCCCTGGATATGAAGAAATAGTCTCCCTCCTGTAGAGGCGAGGCAATCCATTAGGTTAACAAGATAAGGACTACAGCAATATTTACAGGTGGCCTGTTGTAAGGGATTTGTTGATCAGTGAAGGTATATTTACACTCCAGTCACCTTTTAGCCCATGTTAAACTCTTCAATGCTGTCAGACTACTAGATCAAATAATTTAAAGGTAGCTCAAGCTAGCTGGCTGGAAATATTCCTTGTCTGACAAAGAACAAGCTATTTCCCCACATCATTAGATCAAGAAGATATTCTTGAACTGCCCACAAAACAAAGCTAGGCTGAATCACATGTTTTTGCCAAAAGTTACCCTACCCAAAGGAACCAGAAAAAACATTCACCTTCCTCTTTTTTTCCAACTCTTACAGCATGGGCTCTAACCTCACCATTACAGGAAAATGTGCTCTTCCCAACTGCGAAGACCAGTCAGAGACTAGGTGTTGCTCCCTAAGGGTAACTGATCCTGTAACTCTAGTCCAGTGCTTTAAGGGTGCCTTGCTATCTAGTCTAACCTCAGCAAGTGTCCAAGGGGCATAGCTGCCTAAGAGTCATATATGTAAATATGATGAAGATGTGGTCCATAGCACCTGACCTGACATGAATTCCTGTCCAAACATTCTGCCTGCTCACATGACCCAGTCCATACTCCAGATGGAGGGGGCGAAGACCGGTGGGTTGATATTCCCAGCCCTGCCCTGCATTATCTTCTGATGACCTAGTTCTGGGTAACTGAAGATCTTACCACTTCTGCTGTACAAAAATACTCTTGCATCATTTTGAAATCATGATGCTCCCATTGAAGAGTACACATAATCCAATACTGTCTGTAGAGACATCATGCTTTTATGCAAAATGGTGGTCAGGGCATTTCATGCTAGCAGTAAAACAGAAGAATTTACTGGAAAGGTATTAAATTTGTTTTTAAAGTGTCTGCAGAGCCAAATCAATTCCAAGGGTTTTCTGAGCTGCTGAACAACCAGAGGCAAGCATTGCACTTCTCTATTGCCATTTGCAGCCTTGTACCTCTTCTAGGCAGGGACTGTCTTCTACTCTGTATTTGTACAGATGCTAGTTTTGCAGGGTGCCACCCCATCTGATCTTCTGCACCAGTATGATGGTATTGGTGAGCCTCCACTTGCAGTCAGCAGGACACCTCCCCAGCTGCCCTCCTGTTTGCAGTACCTGTGGGTGAAATACAGGCAAATGCATTTGAGTTGGAGGTACATCTGATGCCAACTGCATCTGGCAACTGCTCCAGCACTGCAGAGGACTGCCCCAGGATTTCTAGTTATTTATAATTCAGCATCGGATTGGACCCAGTTGCTCCTGGTTAGAGATCTTTTTGCAATAACAAACTAAGATTACATGAAGAGCTTAAAAAAGAATTTCACCCCTCCAGGGCTATATTACTTCCACTTGTATACAACTGTCATATCTTTAAAGGGCAAACCCAGAAAGCTAACACTGAAAAATATAACTCTACAACTGAGATTATCTGCCTGCCCTCTCTAGGCAGTCACGTCTCATATCTATAAGGTCTTTCATAGCAAGAACCAAAATTCAGGCTAAGTGGATGGAAGATTTATGTACAGAGTAGGAAACAACAGCTTGGGAGGAGGTGTATTTGAATGCTGGAGCCAGTTACAAAGACAAACCTCAAACACCATACGACTGCTTTTACATAGCATCTCACTCGTGTGGTAAAATCACTCCATGCTCACCCAGACTTTGCAAACTACTAGTCACCAACTGAGAAAGGCATGGTGACGTACATGTTACGGTAGCATCCGGCACTGTCAAACAATCCACTTCCATATGTAGCTCAGGGTCCATTCCAGATATTTTATAGCTGATGTTTTTTTCATGAAATAACAATTGGAAAGCAGGGAGAATAAAAACTCTATGTACCAACTTACCTCTCCCACAGGACATCTCATGCTGATCAACTCAACTTTAGGGAATTTAATTAGGAGCAGAGTTACACAGGAACATGAAGAGGTCACACATTCTCTACGCTTTTTGTGAATATTCCCAGTCATATGATGAGAGAGCAGTCATGCTTCACATAGTGGCTGTATTCAGCCCTGATTAGATACCTGGATTAATAATTGAAGCACTTAGCCCCACGGGCAAATGGATTTCCCTGAAGAATACAGCAACTACAGAGGGCAGAGCTCAACATGTCAAATGTCAAGATGTGGAGCTGCTCATAGCCCTTTGTTTAAAAATTTCCAGCGAAGAACATTTTACTCTCTTCAGAAGCATGGGGGACCCAGGCTTTATTGTCAATTTTCCTCTTACCCCCTTCCCAGTGATGGCACAGGATAAGAATGGAAGGGAAGAAAGGAAAGATGAGGAAAAGAGTAAATATTTTTCACTCTTTTTTTTTTTTAATTAAAAACAATGCAAGTAATTTACATAGAAAAGTCTATGGGTTTCAGATTTTCATCCAAAAAAAGAACAATTTCCTTTTTTTTTTTAGTTCTGCCTATGGAAAATTTCCCCTGTTGGTTTGGTTTTTTTTTTGGTGGTTTCTTTTTCCTTCTTTTTTTGTGAATTCAAGACCCAGCACTGCATTGTCTTCAGAAAGCAGCACACTGAGACCAGTGACTAACGGGTACCTTGACAAGAATCCTAGCCCATTCTTCAGCCACAATAGTATCTTACATCTCCAGCTGCTATAAATGCTTGGGTGGCTCTTCCCCAGGACTGGGCTCTGTATGGTTCCTCCCAGGAATAATATGAGAACAGACTTTCAGAGCAAATAGCTGAAAGGTCTCCTTCATTGAGAGAGTTAAAAAAATCACTGTGTAGGTATCACTGACATCATGAGCTGTCAGACTCTCTGTAAGAGCCTAGATGACACACCCTGAAATGCTGCTGTGACCGAATTCTGTCCTACTGCCAGCGAGTCTTCGGAGGTCCTGATTTTGGCCCTGCATGGAGATGCTCAGAATTCAGCTTATAAGGGGCTGTATGATTCCTGGTCAAACACACTCGGCTATTAGTGGAAGTGAGAGAGAGCGCAGTGGTCCTTCCCGAGAGCCAGGCTCTATGGACGGTATGCCCTTATGTATCCAAGGGCTTTGGTAATACAAGAGTAAGCTTAGAAATAGGGCATTTGTGTCTTCCCACTGCATATGTTCATATCACATGCAGCTATACCCCTTTCGATAAATCCCAAGATTTAGAGAGACTGAATTGCTGTAGGGCTCCTGGGTTCATTCAGTCAGATGCATTTATAATTTAACCTTTTTAAGCAAATCTACCAGTTGCCAATCTTGGCTTCATTTTCTCATTCTTAGAACCGCTGAGCAGAAAGGTCAAATCGTGTGAAATACAGCAAAAACCAAAGGCTGTTTGATTGATTCTGATTTTTTTTCCTTGAGAAAGGGAACAGCTTGCAATTGGCGATGCAGTCCAGGATGGGTGGGGTGTGTAATCTTCCATAACTCTGCCGCAATCTCAGGTTAACAGAGGGGATGGAGTAGCTGCCTGCTCTCTGTGTTCATTGTCATTGCTTGCTGCGAGATTGTTCCAGAAGGAGCCTGTAACTCACCAACTGATCGAGAGAAATTAGGTAGGAGTGGATGAAGTTCTTGAGCAAAATTAGGAATTTTCGAGTATGACTGTGGCTATCCAGAAATCCTGGGCAGTGGAACAGCACACAAAGACCACATTCCACTGTGTTTGCATCCAGGATGCCAGCCACTTTGGAAACATGTGCGATTGACCCATATGCATGGCTCAGAGGTGTCACTGGGGTAATGCTGCTTCTCCCCAGCCTCTGACTCTCCCACAGGAAATGACACCCATTCCCAATCAGGCTGAAGGAAACAGTCCTGGCAATGGGTTGGTACCAGCAGCTGAACTGTTTTGAAAATCCAGACTAAAATTCCCAAAACAAAATTATAACCACCAAGGCCTGGTTCTTCAGCTGCATGGCTTTCTTCTAAGCTCATTGGCATCCTCAGGAGGTTTCCCACTGATTTCAGTGAGTTTTGTGGAGGGAGAGGAGCTAAAACAAGGCATAAAGAGTTTGGGCTGAGGTCTTAACCTCATCCCATCCAGCCTTAGATACTTAAAGCCTCATCAACTGCTATAGTCACCTAGAGGAATGTGCCACTCCAGAGACCAGATGAAATTATATCTCTTTCCATTAGCTCTAGGTTGGCATGAGAACTACAGTTTAGGTCTTTAGTTAAGTGCCTTACATTAGGCACTCCTCCTGTGTGGTCTCGAGCAGTTAATTTTCTCTGTACCTCTTGGCAGCTCTGAGATAAGGCCAGTTACATTTCCCTGTTTGTACCTCTTGGCAGCTCTAAGATAAGGATAGTTTTATCGCCCCATGTGTAAAAAAGTTGGAGGTCTTTGAAAAGAAAGTTTTATAGAAGTACAAGGAGTTATTACACTTCAGGAAAGCAACCCACTGTCAAAGGAATCCTCACCCCTGGACTTCTGTCTTCACCAGTCCCTCTCTTCTCTTCCAGTACAACCACATTACCAACTGACTGTCAGTTCTTGAACATCCTAACCATTGTTCATTCATATTTATTTCAACTCCAACTAGTGTTCAGTCTAGAGGCTAAGAGCTTCCTACAAAATTGGTTTCAAGTAGATACGCAAAGAAAGGCAGCTGGGCAGCGGGCCTATTTCCCTTCTAGCAGCTTTTGTTATGATTTTAGATGCGAAATCTGCTGATGGGGTGGAGGCTGAACTGATTTTCTGAACTGCCTTGTTCACTGATATGAAAACCTCCTCTCTTAAAATGAATCAGAACAAACCCTTATGACATTATCCCATGATCCAAAGAGTGACTTTGCATTTGGCCACAAGAAGAGAGGCATTTATTTTTTTTTAGCTACATGGAACTGGGAATATTTCAGGCAGTGACTCTTTTTATGCAGCAAATGATAGAGAGTCATGACTGAAGGAACTTTTCATTTCCCTGTGAATTACCAGATCAAGCAGCCTTGTCTAATCCCTGTTCTAGCCTTTAAAGTTGGGATGCTTTTAATTTTTTTTAATTCTCTGCCAAAATCTGTTTTTATTGCAGTAGCTGCCAGATATGTTTAAGGGAATAAGTGAGTGGGATTGCACAGGAATAGACTGAATCTCCCAGATGAGGCTCGTAAAGCACTGTGCAATCATTAGTGAGTTAAACCTCACAAATTCTTCCTGAGTTAGTGCTAAGTTCCTTTCACTGGTGGAAGGCAAAGAGAGATAGGCATGGCAAGGGGCAAAAGGTGTCTGCAAAGAGGATTTTGCTCCTTGAAGAACAAAGGGAGTGAAGGTGTGTCTTGTAGACAGTGAGTTACCCAAGGTGATGTCATCACTAGGAGCCTTTCCATTGATCTGCTCGATCATTACAAACATCATAATTAGAGCTCACTGAATAACATTCATGAATGGTGTATGGGTTTGTTCAGCACCTTACCTTCTGCTATCAGTTTTGAGTAACTTGATCATTGAGAAGCCTTACATAAACTGGTTAATTACTGTCACTTCTAAAAAATCATGTTTGTTTTTTTTTCTAGTCAGGGTTTGTCCAGTTTCAGTTCTCTATCGTATTATTTATTTGTCTGCCAGTTTGAACAGCCCTCTATTATCAAATCTCTGGGTTTATATTGGCACTGAGAGGCTGTGATCAAGTCAACCCTTCACCTGGCCTTTCTTTGTTCAAGCAGATTGAGCTCCTGGAGTCTTTCACTGTAAGGCATACTTTCTAGTCCTTTAATCAGCTTAGTATCTCTTCTCTGTACTTTTTCCAATGTGTTATCATCCTTCTGGAATTATTCACAAATAACCTTTTCATTAGTCAAGCCGTTCTTCAGATGGTTGAATAATATTTGCCTGATGAATTTACAGTAACCTTCCTATTGGTTGGTTATATTATTTGTGAGTTGTTAACATGAACAGCTGTAGAGGTCTCTTCTCCTACAGCTCCAGTGGCCATAGAAGACATTTTCATGTGTTGTTAGTCCTTCTTCTGGACAAGCCGCTATGCCATCTGCCATCAATCCCTGCTGAGCCACAGTGAGACACCAGCATGCTAGCATGTAAAAATGTTCCTGTGTCTCAGGATGGAAAGGGACACAAAAACCAGCCACTCTTGGGTTACCTCAGCCCTTCTCCTTGTTTTCTGCAGATTGCCAGAATCCTTTGGTATGCAAGAAATTCTGAGAGAGAGTGCTATTGTACGTCAACCATACTCCTAAACTGGGGAAGTCCTGAAAGAAGGGCATGTTTATCACCCCAAGAAGCTTTTTAAGTGGCTGCTTCAGCTGTTGCTAGTTACTGTATCTAGTGCTTCCTAACCTATCAATCCCAGTGATTTATCTTAATTACCAGGCTCCACTGTAAGTGATGGATATATTGGGGTATTTGTGAACGAACAGAAGGCTGGTGTGACTTCTGGGCAAAGATTCAACACCATAAAAGGCTATGCTGTCTTGAGAATGTCCTCAGTCATTCTCATCTACTTTTGAAAGAGTTAGATGCCCACAAGAAAACTGTGTCTATACAACAATTAACGCAAATTTTAGCTCAGCAAAGTATCAAGTCCCTTCTTAGTTACACATTAACCTGACTCCTTTCTCCTCGGCTGCAATGTTTTGCCATCATTTGCTACAGTGAAACAGGCTGTGGAACTTCCCCTGTAGCTTTTTGCTAAAAAGCCACTTGTTGAATTTCATGTTCCAGGCTTCAGCTGAAGTCTGCTTTCTTGCCAGTGCATGTTTCCATTGAACACACAGCTTGGTGAAGAAATAGCCCCTCCCCTGTCCTGCAGCCTCCCCTGACCCTACTTCAACCAGATAGGCAGCTGTGGTTGTGTTTGCTCTTGATCTGTTGGAAGCCATCGAGATAGTATAGCCTAAACTCTCTTCTCTGCTACATGACACTCGAATCTCACCAACCTCTCCCCCTCCAAGTGAAAATCAGGGTGATGGGAAAACTCACATCCTTAGCTCTCACTCTCTTTCTGCATTTTTGGACCCTTGCAAGCAGCTGTCAGTGCCATCAGTATCTTAAAAAAAGAGCTTCTTTCTGCTACTTTCAGCTAGAAGTTCTGAAAGCCACAGCCACCTCCAGGCTTTGATCATGAGCCAAAGCCAAACTCCTTTGTTCCCCAGACCTTTTTAGTTTTGCTTTGACAGACACAAATGCTCTTCTCTGTGCTTTCTCTCATCTCTCTGTTCCCCCTTTTCACCCCTCCACTCCCCAGACCTTGGCTGGGAGTCTGGAACATTATCATCCCTGTGGGAGAAGGTGTGTATGAACTGCTGCTTCATAGGTCACCAAGACAATGATGGACCAAGGGAAGTGGGCAGGCAGAGCCTAGGTGATTTGGCCCCAAATGTTAAGACAATGGGCTTTCCTGCCATTGTTCTCTGTCAGTCTGCCTCACTGCAGTAGGCGATGCACACTCTGTCCTGGTCGCTAAAAATGCCCGAAAGGGAAAGGGAAGGGCTATAGCAGACATCTGGGGCCAAAGAAGAAGCAATTTGTTAATCACGTGTGGCCACAAATGGAGATTTGAGGGAGGGGACTGCAAATAGAAAACTATGTCAGATGTTCACAGTCAATTGAAACATACCACCTACTGGACCTGAGCTTGGAGGCTTGGTAGAGATGGGGCAGATGGCACAGAAGAACTAGGGAAGATGAGCTTCCACACTCCCCAAGGACTTCTTGTAAAAGATGGTTCCTCCCTTACCTCTTCTGGTCTCTGGGCTTCACGATCGGTGTCCCCAACTCTTCTCTGCAGAAAGCTTTCATATAGCCAAAAGCTGAAGAGAGCAAGGCAGTGGGCATGCAGAGTGTCCCCGGAAACTCTGTGGGAATAGTCTTTCTTGTATTGCTTTGCAGAAGGAAAATACATCAGAGCAGCAAAAGTACTGGCTTTTTAAAGTTAAAATCTTGAGTCTGCCCCTCCTCTGCCAAAGCCTGCTTCATGTGATGCTGAGCAAGTAGGGTACATATTTAAATGCATCCCCTAGTTTGGGATGCTCCAGCTTCAAACATAATGGCCTGTGGTTAAGAGATGCTAAGCAACCTTCAGAGTCATTAGTTTCAAAATATTGGATGGTCAGCACTTCTGGAGCTCTTCATGTCTCAGTTTCTTGGCCTCTGAGGAAACCTTGGAAGTGATGACAGAGAGGATGGTGAGCCATTTGCCCTGGGTAGGGAAGGTAGAGAAGTCCATGACTCATTGCCTTCCTACACATCCCAAGGTAGTGCAAGTCACTGCTAGTGAGCTGTAAGCCCTTAGGAACTTTGTATGCTCCAGATCTGATGGAACTGAAGAAGACAGAATTGAGAGGCACATCTGAAGTACTGCCATGAACCTCCCTGTGTCTCAGAGCTTTTTCAGCTTGCTCACTTGAAAAACTGCCTGCACGGCTCATAGGCAAAGAAATAAAAGTGAAAGAGAAACCAACCTAATACCAAGGCAGGTAAATGTTCTTTCCTACTTCTTAAGTGCCACTGAGGGCAAACCATTATCATTACAAAAACAGATGCTATTTGACTAAATCCTTTCCTAACATTTGTGGTAGATCACTTTGGTCATTTATGTTCCAGTTCTTCCCTAAAGCTTTGCCACAGGGCTTTGGGCAGGAGTTCAAGTACCTGGCAACTGGAACCATGCCCCTACTAAGCCACCTAAAGACTGACATTCCAGGTATCCCCTCATGGAGAAGAGCCTTGGTCCCCTAACTGAGCTTCAGCATCCTGAGCACAAAGCCTGTCAGATTTCATTGTTAACGAATGAGGAAATAAATTGGCTGTAATTATTCTATGAAGAGCTTAGATGGAATTTTACAGGAAAGAAGCTTTGTCTAGAGATTATAAGAGGAAACTCTGAGCCACGATTCCCAGGTTTTATTTCTGGTTCTGCCCCTCATTCGTCGAGTAGCCCTGGGTGAATGTTGTATCTTGTTTTCCCCCTGTTTGTAAAAAGGGGTGATGATATCAAACTTCCCAGCATAAATGTTTCTAGGCTTAATTAATTAACATCAGTGAAGCAATATGAGTTTTCAGTTGGAAGATGCCATAGTAATAATCAAATATTTCTAGCTGCTTTGGTATTTGGCATTCTCATTCTTTTTCATGTATAGGTGACAGCCCTCAATGAGAGAGAACAGAGATTTCAATCTACTAACTGGTGACTGGGCATTAAGGAAAACTGATCTGTAACTGGGTAATAAAGTCACTGAAATTGCATTTCTTCTCAGGCTATGAAGAACAGGCATACAGACACTTGCTCAACTATTTGTTAGTCTAAAATTTTCAATGAATTGTTTTATGCAAACAAATCTTTTTGCAAATGATTCACTGTGACTTTTGTTTGAGTAGTTTCTACTTGTGCAGAGTGATTGGCCAATCAACTCACATGGTATTGTATCTGCTCCTTAAGTGGGTAACGCTCAGGCTCCCAAATACCTTTCAAAACCATACAATCACAGAAGTGCTTAGGTTGGAAGGGACTTGAGGAGGTCTCTAGTTTAACCTCCTGTACAAAGAAGGAGGAGGTCACTATAAGATGAGAACAGGTTGCTCAGGGTTTTGACAGTTGGGTCCTGAAAACCTTCAAGGATGGTGACTGCACAACCTCTTTGGGCAATACTTGACTGTCCTCATGATGAAAATGCTTTTCCTTATAGGCAGCCTGAACATCTTTCATTTTAATTTATGTCCACTGTCTCTTGTCCTCCCATTGTGCACTGTGATGAAGAGCCTGGCTCCATCTTCTTGATAACCTCCTTGTAGGAACTGTCAGGCTGTTGTTTGTCCCCTACAAAGCCATCTCCTCTCCACACCAAACAAGCCCACTTCCCTCAGCCTCTCCTCACAGGGCTCTAGCCCCCAACCATCTTGGTGGTGTCTGCTGAACGTGCTCCAATACGTTAACGTTTTTCTTGCATTCGGAGTCCAGAACTGTGTTCAGTACTCCAGTGCCATCTGAGTACCTAGGGAAGGGGGATAAACACAACTGTCAACCTCCTGGCTGTGACCTTGTTAATACAGTCCAGAATGCCTTTGGCCACCTTTGCTGCCAAGGCACACTGCTGGCTCATGCCCAGTTTGCCCTCTGCCTGGATCCCCAGATCCTTTTCTGGAGAGCTGCTCCCCTGCCCATCCATCCTAGCCTATACTGCTGCAGGGGCTCTTCCTTCCCAAGTGCAGAACTTTGCATTTGCTTGCTGAATTTCATAAGGTTCCTATCAGGCTACTCCTTCAGCCTGTCCAGGGCCCTCTGAATGGCAGCCCTGCACTCAAGCATATCGACTGTCCCCTGCTACTTTGATGTTGTCTCCAAACTTGATGAGGAAGCACTCCATTGCCTCATCCAGACAACTGCAAGATGTTTAAACAGGACAGGCCCCAGGATAGATCCCTGAAATTGTTATCAGCCTTGGGGTAGAGTACGACATACATCCACTCCTCTCCACCCTGACCATCTAAACCAGTTTTTTACATTCTGCTAGTCCACCCATCCAGGCCCTAACATCCTAACTTGAATACAAGAATATTGTGGTAAACAGTGTCAAGCTTTGCTAAAGTAATGGTAAATGCCTGCCAAGAAATCATGTATGAATTAGCTACATAAATTACATTTGCCTGTATCTGTGTGTATGTGCATGCACTTTTTGAAAACAGACTTGTGAACTACTGTGCAGTCACAGTCTGAAAGCCAGTCAGCATGGTAGTGAAGTGAATTTGTGTCCTAGAGTTCAATTTCTTGAACATGTGCTCTGTTGTTTTGCACTTTATGGTTTTCCATTTTATCTTTGACCAGGATTTTTTAAAGCAACCATCTTTCTCCTTACATCCAACTCCAGTCATGGGTCAAATAGGTGTCTGCATTTGAATGATGGAGCTACTTGTAGCCATAAGTAATTCTCTAAATTTTTTCCTTCCCCTAACTTCCAAAGGAGTTCTAATCTTTTTAACTTCTGCTTTCACCAGTAATGTCAAACGTATGGTCTGCAGGAGATATGGACCACCAATAAAATCATGGGAAGCTCATGGACTGAAAGAATGGATGCAAGTGAGACACTCCAGGAGAACAGGAGTGGCTCCATGCCTGGCCTGCGTAGGCTTGTCAATGTAAGTAGCACGGATCTCAGGCACAATCCTCTCTGTGTATATCTAGGCTTTAAACTCAAACCAGATCTCCAGCTTCAATCATCACGTCCTTGCTACTGATGTTCAGGTCTGTCCTGTGCCTGTCATCTCATCTCCTGTTGTTTGGTGACATAGCGCAGAGAGTTTTCCCCGGCAATTGGGACATAGAAGCTGTGTGTGCTCTTCCTCATCTGTTCTTGCTAGCAACATGATTTTTTATTAATAAAGTTAAGAATATGCTCTGAGAGCTTCTGGGTGCAGAGTGACGAGGAAGGGGAGATGTGTGGCCATTTTTTAACCGGGTTGGGGAGCTCACTCCCTCTCAAAGCCTTGAGCCATTGAGGGAGGACGGTGCCTAAGAGAGCTGCTCTGCTGCAAAATTGGAGCCATCCTCCGCAGTACCTCAGTAGGTGCTAGTGAACTCGGGTGCAGCCATACTCAAGACCGTTGTTCTTAATGGACAACACAGTACCACCCATGTCATGCTGAGGTATGTACCGACCTCCACCTAGCTGGAGAGAGGAGGCATTCTTAAGCTCTGGTCCCTCATCTGTTGGAGATGTCCCATCCAGGTACCGACTGGCTAAAACAGTTATACACAAAGGCTGGTGGCAGAGCAGCCAGGACTGGTGCTAGAAGTCAGGCCTCGCCCCTCTTTACAGTACACAGATTTCCAAAATCCCATGTTTGGGCAATTCTTCTAGCTTCCCCTCCTTGGGCAATTTCAGGTATGTAATGACACCCAGCCAGATAACTTAAAGGAAATTGTGTTTTTCAGACGGGCTTGTCAACTCATGCCTGAAGCCCCGTGTTGGGCAGCGTGCTGGAGATGCACTTGTCCAGGAGTCAAGCAGCACTACAGCAATGAAATAAAGCATGTGAAAATTACCGTATGTGAAAAATGCAGAGGTTGGTATTGGTGTCTGACACAGCCAGTGCAGCTTGGGTGAGTGGATGGCTGGATGTTATTCCTAGCTGATCTCCCACCCAAAATGTACCAAGAACCTTTGTAAATGTGCAGCTACCTCCTCCCAACAATACTCAGGTGAATGTTGTGGTAATTATTATTTCCATTTGCCAAAAGGTGCAGTAACTAGCCTAAGGCAGTTGATCGGGCTGTGGCAAAGCCCAGTCTTGTGACTCCTGGGCCCCTGATTTTTCTGTGCAATTAAAGACAAAAATCCTTCCTTTACCACTTCCATGACACAGCACTTGGTGACAATCAGGCAATTGCCTGAATGGTTTAATGAGCCCTCTAAAGCCCTGGACGGAATGGTTGAACTTACTGTTGGATTTTCCCACCTTGTCTCCTGGAAGACAGAAAACCAGATCTCCTGTAATGATCTTAGCTGTGAATGTAGGTACTGCAGCCTGTTTTTTTATGCCAGGGTTATTTACCAAAACTGGTTCCTGTTGGAGTGGGAAGGGAGGAGATCTCATTGTGCAGCCTTCCTACCCATGCAAGAACGTGTTTGTGTGATGTAGTCACTGTCTTGAACCAGCTAATCCTCCTTCCCTTCCAGGATGGCGTCCGCACTGCTAGGGCTCTGTGTCAGAGATGCTGTTTTGCCAACAGCTGACAAGTTTTCCTTGTGTTCAGGGAAAGGTCCTGCTCTTTACATCCTGGAGACTGCAAATGGTGTCCTTGCTACTGCTGTGAAGTTAACATTGGGTACATCTTGGACCTGGCGCAGTGACGATGAGGAAGTCCTGGGAAGCCCCAGGTGCTTATGACATGCTGTAGATACCAGCAGGTTTTGCCCGAGATGTGTGGCCCACAGCAGGCATGAGAAGAGCGCCCTTTGCTCTGCGTGCCTGCAGAGTGTTTGCAACCTACAGCCCAGCCGGTGTTGCCATGGTCACACTGTCCGCCCAGGGCCTGCGAATTCTGATCACTTCAGTGAAAATAATTTGATGCAATCAGCAGAGACATGGGGTTTGCAGCTACTACACCCACCCACACAGATACACATGCTCTTGCAACCATCTTCCTTGTGCCATGGTTTCAGTAAGCGAGCAGACAAGTCTGCTTGTAAGACAACAGTGGTATGTCAGCCAGTGGGGATGGTTACAAACGTGGCTTTCTCCGGCTCTGCTTAACAAGACCTCCTCCTGCTGCTTGGAACAATGTGTTGTTACCACAACATGACATCTAGTTAAGGAAAGAAAGCCAAGCACAATCCACTCAAACTTCAAAACTTCCCCCTTCCCTTCACCAACAGATTTTTCTCGTCAGGTTCAAATTATTTGCCAATTATTGCAGGAAAAAGCCCTTGCTCTGGTTTGGCCTGTATTTATTTGCTGCCCCAAATCAACAGAAGGTATTTCTGGGAAGCGGACATGAGGGGGTGCAAGAAAATTACACTGGCCTGTAGTAAAATTAAGGCTAGCTTCTTGGAGAGTTGGGCTGCGGTGGTAGTTATTTTGTACTACTCCACTGCGGCTCTGCTGCCTGGGCTGATGTGTCCAAGCTGCATGCTGTAATTTCAGTTTTTGGTGGACTGAGAGCAAAATTCCAGAAGCCACAGGCAGCATTACCCAGCTTCAGTGGGCAGGCTGGCTGGGTCACCTCTCTGCATCTCAGCCCATAGGTGAGGTATGCTAGGAGGGCAGTAAGATAGGTACTTGGTGCTTGTGCTTGCTCTTACTGTTGCTCTGGCGGAACTCTGCTACACATTTGCAAGGGAGCCAGGTAGTGGATGGGTGTTGTACAGAACTTCAGTCTCCCAGTCTGTCAAGCCTGAAAGTTTTTCCAGCTTTCAATTTTGTCTAGAGTTTCTCTCTTAAGACTCCCCCCTTCTTCAAACGGAGCCTCAACTCTGGCTGGGTCCCAGAGACAGATACCAAATGGCGCTTTTTTCCCTTTCTTTTGCTCTTTCTTCCTTCTCGTGAAGCTGGCAGACTCTCCAAACACACATCCAACCAACGCACAGTGCATTCGAAAACAGGCCATCTGGCTGAGCACTCCTTGAGAATGAGAAGACAAGAAAAACAACCCTCTTGGAGCTGGCAGCTGAAAGGCAGGCAGCCCGTACGTGGACTTGATCTCGTGGTGCAATCCAAGAGCCGTCCAATCCAAGGGCATTGCAAAAAAGCTCTTTCCTAATGAGCAGAATACGGCTGTCTCCAGAAGCAGCTCCAAGTCAACAATTTGAGTGGGATGCTGTAACTCTCCTCACTGCACATGTGCTCATTAATTAAAGCCACTTTGGAAGATGCCCCTGACACCCCCGCCGGGACTGCCAGCCTACCCTCCCCGAAATCCTGCTTGCTGCTTTGCAGCCCCCTGCAGAGCCCCAGGGGAAGGACAGGGCCATCAGCATCCAGCACTTAACCGCAAAACGGACCCATTGCGTCACTGGTGAACAGCTGCGCGGGGAGTAGAGCACTGGAAGGAAGTTGCACACCATTCGCTTTGCTGTCATTTTTCTCCCCTCTGAGTTTGGTAACAGCCAGAGTGCTCCAGGCTTAAAACCACTCTGGGCAGGTCAGCAAGCGACAGGGACAGAAGGGAGCTGAGCAACCCAACATTGCAATTCTTAGCTATTTTTCTGATGATTAAGGACTGGGTTCACAAAATCAGGGTGGCTGAGGTGAATGCAGAGCCATTAGTAGCCAAATCCCTCAACAGTAGAACAGGGAGCACTCAGTGAAACTAGCAGGAGATGAGTTTAAAACAGATTACAGAAATTACATCACATTAGGTAGAGAACTTCTAGAAGTTGCTGGCCCAGCACACTGCAGAGGCAGACAGCATCAGTTAGCCCAACACGGGATTAGTCAAATTTGCAGACAGCAGGTCTGTAAATGGACACTAAAGGGAACAGGCAAGATGTACAATCTAACAACCCAATCCAACAAAGGTGAATGCTGAGGAAACACAAGGGAGAGGGAAATGTCCAGGCCTGTGTGCTCTCCCTGGATAGTCTCTCACCCTGCTCCAGTCGGGAGCAGAGTGCTGGGTGGGGAGGACCACTACTCTGGCCCAGAAGGGCTGTTCTTCAGTTTTTATTGTAGGATTCAGTCCCTGTGCCAGCCTGATCTGAAGGTCATATGAACAGATTGTTGCATCTTTAAATTACCAGAAGAAAGCTAGAATTTGATTTTTCTCAGAAAGCTGGATTTGTGGACTGTTTCCATGAATGTTAACAGTCACAAGCCCTGACTTAATCTGTTTGGTCTCCCAGTCGTTGCATTTCACACAGTGACTGGGTGATTCATTTGACCCTTTATCTTCTTACTTGGGATCTCCTTGTTTCTGCATCTGCCCCTTTAGTACTAATGGGAGCAGGGACAGCTCAGCCTTTGGCATATCATATAACTACATCTCAGCTATGAGTGTATGGGTTTCCAATGGCTAGTTACAGCTCTGCATCTCCAGATGGCTATTCCTGAGGTTTCTGCTGTGGCTTCTTGCATGCAGTTGTATTTCCCAGGTGATGGACTAAAGCTTTCGATCTTTTGACTTTATTAACAACAGCAGAATTCTGTAAGTGAAAAATTGCTTACTTATCTTGAAAAATTATGACAAAGGACAGACAGCACCAATGCAGTTCCTTAGTAGCTCTGTGTTTCTTGCCACTAAGTTATCAGAGATATTCAGTGCCTCTTCCTTTTATCAACATGCAATTTAGTTGTCCTTAACTGACAAAGTTAAGGTCTAAAATTGAGATTCTGCATCACTATCTTTTTAAATCTACTGCTTTATAAACTTTAACAATAGCAGGGAGATGTTCCTATTCTGGAAAAAAAAAAAAAAAAGGGATTTGATGGAGTCAGATGTGCCCCTTCTTTGGCACCAACTTAAGTCAAACACAGGTGGCTAGTTCAGAAAAAACTGGAGGTGACAAGGGATAGAGACCTGTACTAAATCAGATTGACGTGCAGCAGTACAACCGCTAAATCACACCAGAGAGTCTGTAAAGAGTAACTCGGAAGCTTCAGTGTGGAAAAAAAATGGGGACAAATTTGGGGACAACAAATCAGAAAGGACCTTTGGGTCATTGAATCTACTCCTTTGCAGTCCCACAACTGATAAAGATCTGTCTTCAAATAGTTAAGTTTTTTGTTCCCATTGTTCCTCTTTTGAGGTTATTCTGAACTTCACTCTGCTGTTTCTTTGAAAGCTTCTGCTAGTTTGCAGCCTGAATTTATTTATGACAAGTGTATGCCCATTTTAAGATCTTTCCTTTTTTAAACTCTAACCTGCTATTAGCCACATTTAGTAAAAGTTTTAGGGCATAATTCATCTCCTACAAATATGTGTGTTCTGTTATGCTAACATTGTCCCTTTTCTTTTTTATTTTTAACTTACAGGAAAGCAGAATAATATGCAAAGACAAGATGAAACAGATGTTTCAGGTCTACATTACAATTCAGACAGAAATTTAAGTCAGCTGAAGATATCAGAACAAAATGCTTTGTAAGTGTTTCTGTGCTATCAGTTACTCAAGGGGTAGTTAAAGGTAATACGCCTTTCAGTACATATTGCTTCCTTTACAGCCTTTGACATGATCTTGTGAAAGGTAGATCCCTTTCAGGAATGTGCTCTGAGGTCTGAGGCAAGTCAGCTGGAGCTCTGGGACCATGGCACCTCCAGAGACCGGGTTCCAAACTTGCTTGAGGTGCTTGTGTAAACAGCACTGTTGACAAAGAGAGAATATCAGGATATATTCTCATGATACTGAGAATAGCAAGTGAATATCAGTTGTGCTGTGGGAGTGTCATTTTTTCCTTATATTCCAATAAAATGAATTAAGTTTTCTTCAGGTCAATTCCAAAATTAGAAATAGAGCATGTCCAAACCATCACCAGTGAAAAGGAAGCCAGTTGGAACACTTTTCTGGTGAAAAAATGGGCTTTGAGAGAACAGATATTTTCATAGAAAGTGTTTGCTGTCCTCCAAATGTGCCCCCCTCTCATAAACCCAAACGCCTTGAAAGCAGAAGAGATTTGATTGTTGGCAGTTTGGGGATTATTCCCCTCCCTTTCCCCCAGCATTTTCCAATGGAAAATATTCAGAGTTTGGGTTTTCAGCCCTTTGCTGAAATGTCAACATTTTCCAAAGGGTGAAGGAGGGGAAAAGAGAAGAAAAGAAAAACATGTTCTGACCAGCTCCAGTCAGAGCCAAAAGGCTCAGTCCTGGATTTGGTCAGGGAAGTATGCTGGAGGGGAGAAAATGGGAGTGTCTTGGTTCCACGCACAGCCTGGCTGGGCTGAGGGCTTCGTATCACGATCCATTCGTATGAGTCATTCCAGTCGACATTTCACCAGGGGAGCCTGTGTAGTGGCTTTTAAGCACTTCAGGTCAACATGTTAATTGCAAACACTGCCTTGCTGCTTGCCATAGCCACTTCGGCTGTCTGTGCACGTGTGGGATGCACACAGGTACGCTCTGTTCGAGTTCCAAGTCCTCCAATATTTCCATGACGTCTTTAACTCACAGAGACAACAATAACACCTGGCACCTATTCAGACCTGAGAATTCAGCTCTCCCCCAGTCATAAAAGAGGAGAAAGGAGAAAAACGGCATGTGCCTGTAAACATACATGATTGTCTGGGTCCTCCACCCAGGTGACGGTGTCTTGTGCTGTGCAATGGCTGGAGTTTAGCCTTTGGCTTTCAAGCTATGGACAGGCTGGCCCGAGGTAGGGAGAAATGCTGGAAGAGCCAGCATAAAGGCTGCTAAACTACATATGGGCGTGCATGCGCCATCCTGCTTCTGGGGGGAAAGGCGTGGCTTCATTTCCCCAATACATCGCTGATCCCCAGCTGCCTGCTTAGCCTCCGGAAAGCTGTCCCAGGACTTGGACACCTTCAAATCTGAGGAAGACAAGGGCCATCTTTGCTTATGCCTCTCCAAGGTGTCTCCCAGAGCTGCAGTGGGGAAGCTGTGAACGGATGCATACCCAGACTAGGTCTTTGTCCCCCTCTAGTGACTCGACTGCAAAAGAAGCTTTCCAAGTCCTACTCCCTCCAAGCAAGATAGATGGTCATTATTTTAGGCCAAGGTGTTGAAGGGTTTCCTTTCTGGAGGCCAGTAGGACATCTAAGCACCACTGGCAGGTCATGTACTTATACACTCAGATATTATCCATTACCAATGTAAACAGTAATCAGAAGCTTGACTGTCTGCTCTAATAGGCCATGTATGCCTTCTTTCCTCCCATGGAAGACAGCAGTCACAGGCTTCACATGACAGCCCGTGCTTAGTTCTCCAGGAGACCCAGCTAGGGCCACTGTTACCAGTGCAAAAGCACAAGCTCCTGATCTCTTGTAACCAAACACTTGCTGAGTCACAGCCCAGTCACCCGTACGCTTAGCAAGTCGTGTCAGCCATCTGTCACCAGCACATCCTCCTCACCATGCTGTGACTCCACAGGGAAAACAACAGGAGGCAGATTACGTTTGGCTGAGGAGCCAGGTTCTCATGCGTCTTGTCTCTGAATAACCCCCGGATTGCCTTCTAACCAGTGGTGAAGCCTTTGGCTCCTCTTAGTTTGGCCCTTTGTCAGGGAAGAAAGTGACATTCAGGTTCAAACACTGAAAGCTTTGCCTGACTAATGAGTGACTCCAAACAAAGCTGACTCTGGCAAGACATGGATAGCATTATGCAAATGTGCCTCCTACAGCCAGATCATCTACACGGTCCTCCACACTGGTGTTCTCCTCCAACCAGTGTTTAAAAAATAACACCAAAATATAGGGTGCCCTGTTTCCCAAGGTCTTGTCTCACCTACCGTGTCAGCTAAAGGCTGTGCAAGAGCAGCCTTGTGTCTCCCGTCCCAGTGAAATCCCATGTTTCCCTAGGTTCAGCCACGTGCCAGAGGCGCAGCCCGGGAGGGCACAGCCCCCAAAGTCAGGGTTGCTTCCTGCTGTGTGCCTCCATTACAGAGCAGGTGAGGCACTGCCCAGGTATACGAGCCAGCCAGGGGTGTGTGTAAGCAGCTCAGAGAAGGGGCTCACACAGGATTTCACAAACCTTACCACAACCTCCCTGGCCAGGGCTCCCCGGCCTCCTCTCTCATGTGCTTGAAAGTCTGTTTTCTGCATTAACTCCCTGAGGGACAAATCACCCACACCAGCAATCTGGCCATCCTACTTTATCCTAAGGCAATGAAAGAGTGCGGAGTGGATGTGGCCTTTTTTGTTCTGGAGGAAAAAAGTGAACTCAATGCCAGGCACAGATCCCAGGCTGTATAGTTCAAATCGCACTCAGAGCACATAATTCCCATTTGTGTTTGTGTGCACGCAGGGCAAGGGTGGGGGCTGGTGGGGGGGGGGAATATAAGAATGTAATTGTCATAATTTAATCCAAAACTACTTCTTGGCAGAAAAAAAAAAACAGGCTGACACAAAACAGCATGTTCAGTTATAAACACCACATGAAAGAGACGTATTATATTCTACTTGGTAACTGACATCGAACGTTAACGTTCTCAGCTGCCCACTACTGGGCAAAGGCCTTTCCAACGCTCCCCCCCCCGACACAAACAAAAGCCCCCAGCCAAACTGCGGCACAGATACCAATTTCTGAGGCCGCAGAGAAATTCCACATAGAAAGTTCATTATGGGCAGAGGAGGCAGGCTGGTAGACGGAGCGGCACAGAGCAGATAGATAGTCATCTGGGACTCGGGGCGCTCCCAGCTGCGCTGGCGAGAGCGCACGCACATCTCCTGCAAGGCCATAAAAAAGTTGGCATGTGCTGTGTGAGCTGCGGAGGGTTCGCCCCCCCCCCCAGATTTCCCATAACAGGCCAGTGTATTCCCGGAGCAACGGGCCTTGCTGGCACCACAGCTGCTCCTCTCCGATGGACTTGGGTGCTCAGCCGGCTGGAAGCAGTAGCAGCCAGCAGGAGTGGTGTTAGGGCTCTCAGTGCCCTTCCCTTCTCCTCCCAGGCCTTCAGCTGGAGTGAGTCACTTGGTCTAAAGGAAGCAGAGTCATTCCGGCTTGGATCCTCAGGGCGCTTACCTACTTAACTCCGGATGGCACTGCACCCCCGAAAAAGCACCCAGGAACAGCAGTGGCCCAATAAATCACTCAGTATTTCTTCTCTCTCTCTGGGGGATTCACCAGGCAGAATTGCCCTTCCTGCCTGTGGGACCAGGAGGCAACGAAGAAATGCCCTCCACATGCTCGCTCTCCCCTGTGGTGGGGGTGGTTGGGGTCTCGTCCTAGCTCGAGGCTCCACAAATCATCTGCTGGAGTCGTTGCAATAGGGTATCATGAAATAAGTGCCTTCTGCTAGAAGAATATGGTTTTTAGCTTCACGCTAACCTTTATTTTTCGTGGGGCTGGGTGACATTATTAGCACCCGTGCTTACTGCTGAAGTGAAGCATCTTTGTTGCAGTGTGGGTGGGAGATGGGTTATCGTCAATATGGAGCAGATCTAGAGAATGGCTTCTGTTATTTACTTCTTTTCTGTTCTTGTAGGATGTGTGACACCGTTTAACAAAGATCCACTTAGCAGAATCCAATTAAAATCTGAATCGTCACCCAGGCACCCTCGGGAGATTTTCCCTGTCTTCAGCTGCGCCTAGCACGCCACCATTTCATCCCTCGGCCGCTCGCCTTGCTCCTAGGGGACGGTCAAAAACAACGAGTGTGGATGGATGGGACCTCCTTGTGCCAGAGGGTGCTCTGTGGGGGAAGGTGGGTAGACAAGATGTCACCCTACACGGTGACACCTCGGGATTGTCCTCTGGCGGGGGTCGTCTTTTGCCCCCGGGGCAAAAAGGCGACCCCGCAGGCCTTGACGCTTCCCGCCTCGCCCGAAAGGTGGAATTGAACCACTCTGTCGCTAGACAGCTACAGGTTTGAAGCCTGCACCCCAGACCACTGAGGGTCATCCGGGCAACTGGTGAACCGCCATCGCCCCACTATATAAACCCCTAGCCTTCTCTCGCCCTAAGGTCAAGGCGAAGGATGCTTTGCCCGGAGGAGTGCGTCCTCCGCCCGGCCCCGGTGTGGAAACCGACGGCAGCGGGGGGAGGGTGCTGCGATGGCGGGAGGGGAGCGGGTGGGTTGAGCCTCAGCTGTCGGCCCAGAAGCACCCGGGCGCTGTATGCAAATTTACGGGACGGTGATTGGCCGTCCCCGAGGGAGGGGCGGGGCGGGAGGCGCTCCGGGAGGGGGCCGCGGACCTGGCGGCGCCCCCCGGCCCGGGGCGGCGGGTGAGTCACGGCGCTTCCCAGAAGGAGCGGGGTTCCGCCAGCAGCGCGGCCGCTCCGCGCCCTGCCCGCCGCCCTTCCCGGACCTCCGGGCTCCCTTACAACATCGGACGGGGCAGCTTGTGCAACGGGGGCCGCCCCGGTCCCGCCCCCGGCCCCCTGTGATCGCCCCCGTTCCGCGGCCGCTGGCCCGGGGCTGGCAGAGCAGCGGGCGGTGCGGGATCAGGCTGTGTGCAGCCTTCAGCGCCCGGCGTCGTCCTGACGCCCGTGTGCCTTTCTCCCACTCGAGCTCGCCTCCCACGTGAGATGGAGGCCGGGGTGCGGGTCCACGTTTTATCTCCCCATCAGTGGGGCTGCCCGGTGTGTTAGGCGGGTGTCAGCACGGCTGCCCAATTAGTTAAGAGCATATGAATATGACACGCAGGGCTCGGCAGAGGAGACCGGCTCGTTTTGAGCAGTATCTTTTTCTTTTTTCTTTTTGCAGTATCGTCTTTTTTTTTTTTTTTTTTTTTTTTTTTTTTCTGCAGTGGCCAATGCCAGATACTCTGGAGGAAGACGTGAATCTCCCATGAGATACCTCGCAGAACAATAATATCCTCTGGGAGGAAATTCCTCCCTGGCCCCCAGCTGAGGATCAACTTATGCCCCGAAGTATGAGGATTGAAAACACTTGTAATTTTATCCTAGCGAGTGTAACTATAGAGGCTATTTTCATAAATGTCTAAACCCTTGAAAAATTACTCACTTACTTGCCTTGAGAGATTCCTCTGAAGTGGAGCCATTTCTGCAAATGCATGTGGTTTCCAGTGATTTTTAATTAGATGACTCTTTTTGGTGTAAGCAACAAATAAAACCATAGGTCCATTCCCCCTCTTGCTTGCCCCAGGGAAGCTGAGGCTCAAAACTGGTCCTTAGTAGAGCAGCACCGGGGTAAAACTGGTACGGAACAGGACCAGGGCCACAGCCCGAAGCTGGGAGCAGTTTTGTAGATGTCAGCAAAAGAAAGCGAAAAATATATGGTAGGGCAGCACCGTTCCCACTCACACCCAGGAACACTGCTGGGCACAGCTTTGCTTTCAGTGCGTGGCTCCAAGTCATGACTTACCCTGTTGGAGCTGAACCAGCTCCGGTTATCATCCTGCCTACGGACTCCCCGACACGGGCATGAGTGCATCTGAGGCCTTACTGTTCGTAGTGAACAGCTTTTTTAGCAACTTAAATGTGTTTTTTAGAGGACGTTTTTAACTCCAACCCAGAAGCAGGGGTTTTATCAGAAGGAGCTGGTTGGAGAGCTGCTCCGTGCCTGCCAATGGCAGGCAGGAATTTTTCTTCCCTTCCTTGGTTTGTAGTTGTGTCCCCCGGTACATTCCTATCTCTTTACCTGGTACTTATCCCAGTAGCAGGTGGCGTAATCTAGCAAGTTTCTTTTGTGCATAAAAATGCACAGGGTGAGGAACTGTGGGTGGCGTGGGAGGAGGTGCAGGGAAATTAGTCATGGGGAGGAAGAGGTTAGCACGGGGGTTTGAGGAAATCAGGTGGCCGCAGCAATCCCTCAGGCTTCCAGCTGAGCCTGTCGTGACGTCTGCTGGGAGAAGCACGTCAGCTCAGAGATATGCTCCTGTCTGTCCCGTGGCGTGTGACCTTGCTGGCCAATTCAGGCTGAACAAGAATGGCTGCCAGGGGTCAGAGGAGATACTCCTAGCTCCTGTACTTCATTTTCATGGCTCGGCTTTAGCAACACTTTCACTTTCTCTTTGCTTTCCTTTCTAGCATCTACCTTTTCTGGATCTCTTCCTCTGTGACACTTCAGGGGAAAGCATCTTAGTGTGACAATACTGCTCTCATCTTCTCTCTCTTGCAGCCTCTAGGATTTTTAAGCAGAGACATCTGTCTTTCATGTCTCGTGATCAATCTCCCTGTGCTTTCCAGAAAAAGACTATGCCAAGCACTTAAGTCCAAATGAAAACTAACAGCCAGGCAAAATACTCTAGCCAACTAACCAAAGGATCCCTTGGAAGGGCCAGCTCAAAAAAATTCCCTTATCCTGCAGTAAAGGGACATGCAGAGATAACGAATGCAGCAGTTTCTAAAGAAGAAGCAGTGGAGGAAGGTGCCCGAGAAGGTCAGCAATGATGTAGGAAATGATGCCAGACCTTAGAGTTGGTGGGGAAGCAGTAACAAAGAAGTTTTCAGAATTTTCTCCTTGAGCGGATGCTAGTCTGTCTAGGTTCAGGTCTGCTTCTGGAGCGGAAGCTGTGCTAGCCACTGACTTCCCTAGCAGTGGTTGAAAATAACACTTCCAGGACCTCTGTGTGTCTATTTTTTAAAGGTCTTTGTCACCCTTGACCAGGAGGGACTGCAGATGAGTTGCTGTGCCTGATAGAGGTGCCAGGCTCCCGTGAGGAAGGGCTATAGGGGGCAGGTACCTATAGGTAATACTTTGTGCCGTTACTGCTCCTGGTGCCAGTTTCTCTCAGCTGCTGCTCAATGTGCTTTTGAAGGCCCAGGTGCTGATCAGGGGTCAGTGGGTAGAGCTGGCTGCCAGCTGCAGGTCATGGTCATCTTATGACTTATGATTAGATTTATAAGGCTACCAAAAATGCAGATAGGTACCTCCCGGGATTTTCAAAAGCGTGTAAATAAGTGAACAGACCTGTTGATTTGAAAGGCTCCTCAATGCCTGATTTGCCTTTAAACATTTCTTGGAAGTCCTCAAAGCACTGAGCTTCATCTTTAGACCACGTGTCTTTGAAAATCTGACCCTTTGCCATTAAAAGTATAGAACAAATTCAGTTTATCAGTTTAACGATGGAAAAGCTCGCTCTCCTCAGTAATGCTTTTAATTAAAGCATTTCTCAGTGTCTTTGGACCTGATTCTCCACCTTATGCAGACAACTACACTATGCCAAATGGGTGCAGAGCACTGCCAATTTAGGTTTGATTCAATGCCCATTCAAGTTAATAGAAATCCTCCCACAGAAATCAATGGGATTTGGTTCAGGCCCCAGAGTCAATGGGGAATTCTGATTTGGCAGTATTTTACACCCACACTGTACCAGTATAACCAAATATTCAAGGTACAAAGTCCTGGAGAGTTTGGAAGGGGCTTTGTAAATCACTTCTGGGGCAGACCGTAGCCTAGGCTACTTAATCAATTTGCAGTGCCTAAGACTGATCATCAAGGAAGCCTTAAAACAAATCAGTCTGAACTTTTCCCGTTCATTTTTTATAGCACTCTTACCACTTAACAATACACTCTTGATTTTTTTTGGTCCCAGGCTGACAGAACATATAAGCATCTTCAGTGCTTCAGTGCTTTGTTCTTACTTCATCTTTTAACCACCAGAACCTGGTATGTGTCTGAAAAGATAAGCCTAGATCCCTACTGTATTAGTAAATAATTATTTGGTATAAGGTGGGGGATGAGAAGGGCTGTTATTCTTAGCAGCAGCAATGAAATTTCAACAGCTGATGACGTCAGTGCTAAAATGTCAGTGTGAAACAGGCTGGAACAAATTAAGAGTGTGGTGTCGTCACTGTGAGAGCCACGCTGCCCTCCGGAGGGACTGTGGTTGGATGCTGCAGATGCAGTTTGGGAGACGGGGGGATAGGGGCTTGTGGGAGCTTCTCAGAAGCCTCCAAAAAAGCAACAACAATCATCTCAGTACCAGAAAGGTCAAAGAAGATGCTATTTGAATGTCCCTGCCCACCTCATGGCATGAGCTAACAGCAAGGGAAGGGCTGTGTCTACAAACCAGATTCCAGGAACTAGTGCAGAAAAAAACCAGAACAAAATTGGCCATCTTCTAGACACTTAACAAGCTGGGCTAGCTCCATCTCTGATGTCACTCCTGTGACTCAAATCGAAGAGAAATTTGGCCCAAGATGCCTTTTGTCATGTTGTGCTTCTTAAAAGAGGGCGATGTGCTTGGAGTGGAGGTGATCCTGGAGCGTTTTATTACTTAACTGTGCTGTTGCATTTGAAGAATGCCTTCAGGCTATCCAAAAATGCTGAACTCAAGGCACACAGAGCTTTAATCAAAATGGGGTAAAGTTCCAAATCCATTCATGCTTGTCCTCAAAGAGTCTGATCTTGCATATTTCTTGGTTAGTTTCAGGTTGCGTTGTTAGACCCAATCGTGCCTCAGTGCAGGGCACGGATGCTAGCTGAGAGGTGGTATCTCGGGGTTCTGATATCTCGGGGTCTCAAGCCCTGCATCTTCTTGGTCCAGAAGATGAATTGCCTCATCTGCAGGCGTTGTTGGGCTCTGCGACGTGCTGTTGTTGGGGGGTGGTAGGGAGGGTTGGGACCGTCCTGCCTTACTTCATGGAGACCTGCAGTATTTTGTATGGAAATATGGGAAAAATTGAGATTCTCTGGATTAGTCTTTCTAGAAAACTAGTACTGGTAACAAAACTGCTCTGTGTTGTTTCACTCCTTTCTAGAACTGACTTTCTAGTAGCTGCAGGGATGGCTGTGGTTACAGCAGACAGAGGAAAATACATTGAGATGTGTGCTTATCTTTCAATCATACCAGCTGTTTCTGGCATGCAGCAACTGGCTGACCACAGTAAGGAAAGGAGGATGTAATCAGTTAGCAAAGGCACTCCTTTCTCAGCAAGGACGATAAGGATTATTGGCAAACCCAGAGAGAGTTACGGGAATAGAGGAATTGGTGTGCTGAAGTCACTTCCTATCACTCAGGAGTCCCTGTGCTCGGAGCATTGTGTTTGCCTTCCTAGTACAGATCTCGGTGGTTGCCTGCATTAGTTCAGACTTCTAAGCGCACTCACCCTGTTTTGGCACACAGAAAGCTCGCTCAGAGATGGCCGTCATAGTCTTTTATCTGCTCTGGGGGGAAGGAATCAGACTGGCTGTAGCAGGGAGAGGGATTCTTTACCACATCTTTACACCAGCAAAACACCTTGCTGCAGAGATATTTGCAAAAACAGGCATGACTTAATCAATTCAGGGAAGAGGCAGATGCCAACAGAAACACTCTTTTGCCAAGGCAAACCGCACTGCCACTAGAGGAGTATCGGCAATCCCACTCTTGTCAGCGTGGGGCCTCTGCTTTACTGATGAGGTGCTGTACGGGCAGGCAGCACAGGAGGTTCCCAGCCGGTGAGATCACTCAGGGCTTTGCACCTCAGTGCTGAGGTGAGCCCCTGCTCCCTCGTCTCAAGAGGAAGGGGTGGCCATTTCAGCTGCACCTGTATCAACAGAGAATTTATATAAACTGGAGGTGAGCTCCTGAACATGCAGCTGGTTGCTGTCGCAGTCTGTAGATGGGAAAATTGTCCACTGCATTGTATGTGGTCAACACAGCTCTTGATGATACCTCAGGAGTGTCTGGTGTCTTCTCAGAGGTCTTGCCAGCCAGCTCAGAGAGGGCTCCCACTGCAGCCCTGCGTGCAACTAATTCCAGCCTAGCACTGAGGTTAGGAGAATGCTAGCTAGATCAAAGCTTCCTTACCAGGAAGGCTGGAGAGCCTGGACAAGGACGAGGCAGATCCAGTGCCAAAAAGCATAGTGTCACCCTGCTGTCAGCATTTCAGGTCTAAATATGTGACTGGTAAAAGCAGGGGAAGCAAAAGGTGGAATGCTACCTGCACTGCATCCTGTTTAGTCCAGATTTACTAGAGCTTTGAGGATATAGGAATTAAATGTCCACAGAAGGAAAAAAAGACTTCTACTTCTAGATTTTTGGGATGGGAGTGTGTATGTGAAATTGATCTCTAATACAGATCCCTGATAGACAGTCATTGGAGACAGGATGACTTTGTTCTGGATGTGTTTGCAAATATCTGTCTATATTTTTAAGACTTACCACTGTAGGAGACCCAAGTGGTTTGTTGATTTCTGCAATCTCATCGGAGAGAGCAAGTGAGTGATTCCAGGCGGTAGAGACATACAGCCCATGACTCACAGCCCTGAGTCACAGCATTGGGACACTTCAGCATTCAGAAACACTAGTAGTGACAGAAATCAGGATGATGAGCAAGCAGCTGTTACTCATTCTCAGCTGGACACCGTAAGCATGTTTGTACCAGTCAGTGTGGCTCTGGCTCTGCTATGTCTCCTCTTGCAGACCTGCAGTCATCTGGATAGCATGGTGACATAGCTCACTTCTTAACATTTGCCTCTGGGCAAGAGATGATCAAGTCTAGACTCTGGCTCCTAGACTGTCCTGTTTGACTCTATTAGTCTCAGCGTAGAGCTATCATGGCAATTTTCACTTTAGATTACTTCTTTCATCTCTGGAGATCAGCTCACGTTACAAACACGAACACATTGATCATCACACGAGGTTAGAAACTATCTGTATCCCTATTTATAGCTGGGGGGGGCTGAGGCACTTAGCAGGTAGGCAACTTGCTTTTAGTGACAAAGGAGATTTGTAGCAGAGCCAGGCCAAAACCACAGGAGCCCTAACTACCTCTCTTAATCTCTAACCACTGAACCGTATGCTCCATTGCATTCATCACTTCCTCGTGAGGTGGCAGTTAGGATGAGAACAAGTGCCCAGGAAGTTGCCCTGTTTATTCTGTCTTGGCCTCTTAATGCCTGTGGAACTTTTTTATTGAATTCTTTTCATGGCCATCAGCTTTGGAGCGGGAAATGATTCTAAGAGACAAAGACTCGGTTGTGTGTGTGCACGTGCGTGTGTGGTTGGGAGAGGGGAAGAATAAAAAATCCATTTCCAGATGGTTGAAAGGATGCATAGCACTTTGCTATTGGCAAAAACAACCTCTTTCATTTTCAGGATGTGTAAGTCACAGAATTGCAGCTGGAAAAAAATAGGCAGAAAGGGAGGTAGTGGGGTAAAAATAAGAATTACTAATGAAAAATAACCCAACCGATATTTGAAAATCTAAGTGCTTCACTTTTATTTAAACGGGGGGAAATGTGCTTTCTGAGGAGGATCCGTGTAGAATAGGTTCAAATGTGTATCCTCTCATTTTCTTGTTAGCTTCTTTGCTTTGCATTCCCAATTGTAGCCTCACAGGAAATTCAGTCCCTGGCAAGCTTCAACTCCAGACAGGAAACGTTCTGAGGAATTTCTTCCATACAGGTACTGTATTTGCTTGGAGGGATAACATGGTGGAGATACTTACCACAGCTCGATTTAACTAGCAGGATATTATACATGTTGATGGGGTTGCTGGGAGTGATCTCTGTCTGCAGCCACCAGCATGCCGTGTTTAAACAAATCGTGCTGCTCTGCCTGCCTGTTGGGAAGGTTTGCATCAGATCTGGGCCAGATTCTCCTTCCTCTGACAGCAGCACGGCCTGACCTGTGTCAAAGATATCTGCTGATGTCAGGGAGTATCAGAATCAAGCCCGCGCAGCAGGTTTTTACCACACGACAAACTTGGTCTTACGCTATTTGTGTGTGTGGATATTTGCAAACAGATATTTTGATAGGAGGAGTGACTGTGAGGGGGTGCAGTCTTATGCTGTATGTGCAGGTGAAGGAAGGTCTTTGCTGTTGCCTTTGCTGTCTGAGGGGACCAAACGTTGAGAGGGGTGAGCTGTAGCAGCACACCGCCTTTCAGATGACAGCAGTCTAAAAAACAAGTGCCATACCTCCCTCGGCCGCTTTGCTAGGTAACTTCAGCGTCATCAGTGAACAATGATGCAGTGGGTTGAATATTTCTTGGTGCACCCAAGAGAAATGTCCCTTCCTTACCAAAACACGAGTGCTTGCCAGTCTTTAATGCAGTTCTCAGGATACAAGGTGTGTAGAGAAAAGACTGAGGAGTCTGAATCATCATCTCCCAAGAGAAACGTGAGGGATTAAGTATATGGCTGGGAACAATCCTGTGCTGGCAAGGAAATGGACTGCATGACCCGTCTCAGAGATCTATGATTCACTGCAAATACAGAGAATGAGCACGAAACTGTGTAGTAACATGCAGTGGTACCTTGCCTGCTATTGCAGCGCAGCCTCCAGCCAGAGACAACCCGATCATGTTTACAGGTGTGCTCTGGGAACAAGCATTTTCTGTGGGGAGCCATGAAACACAGAAGAACGCCTTCAAAGCCTTAAAGGTCTCTGTGCTGCCCTGCCAAGCTGTGGAAATGTAACTGTGTGTGCCGTGCTGAAGCATGGATTTTTTTTGAATATTTTTTTTGTTTCTGGGGCAGGAAGTGCAAGTGCAGATCCTCCCACTTAATGCTATGGGAGGAAGAAAAGATTCACAGACTCCCCTGCAGTGTTAGTGAAAATGCAGCTTTGGCCTTTAGTGCCCTTTGTTACATAAACACAAGTAGCGTAGACATATTAATCACCCTGCCATTGAGGGAGGAACAGAGCAGCAACCTCAAATGCCACCCACTCCCCATTCTCGCTCCCATTTGATGTTGCTATTTTAAGCCACACATTATTTCCTGCTGTGATTTTATTTTTTTTACCCAGCTTCTAATTCTGGCTCTGAGGTAAGCTGTGACATACGTTTCCCTCCTCTCCCCCTCCCCGCCTTCCTCCTCCCCCTGCACCCACGTCCTCTTTATTGCTGTCTTTTAGAAATTTTCTCTCTGTGTCTCGTAAGCAGCCGGGTCCCAGAGGTTAGTTATTGACTGCCTGGAAAAAAAGCAAAAAGGCTGATCGTCTTCCAGCTTTTGGACTTCAGCGCAAACAATATCAGGGCCATGATTTGCAGGTTAGACTGCTTTAAAAGTAGTATTCCCCTGCTCCCCCCTCCTCAGAGAGATTAGCATTGTAGAGAGGATGGTCTGGCTAGGAAGGAAGGCTGCTCTCAGCAGCTAACGATGGGTCATGGCCCGTGTACTCATCTAATGAGAAGGGTATTACACCAGCGGCAGGTGTTTTGTGGCATAGAGGAGACAGGACAGAGCTCAACTACTCTATAAGGGGTTTCTCTCCTGAGCCTGCTTCTGGGTAAAGGAAATCAGCAGTTCTAGCTCCCAAGTAGTTCCCCCACAGGCAACTGCCTCATCCTGCCCGTGCCAGAGCGCAGCTTATGTCTGTCTGGTTCTGCTGCATCCACGTGTCTTCTGTGGCTTTCAGCTGCAACCGGGTCAACCCTGAGGAAGGCTGTAACTGCGTCAGTCTAGGGCAGAAGAAGAATAGAGCCGGCAGTCTCAGGAAGGGCCCAGCGCACCAGGCAGCAGTGGCTCTTTCCCTGTGTGCGTGTGTGGTTGAGCACTGATAAGAGCTCTGCCAAAGTAAGTTTGAGCCCTAGGAGGAAATCTGAGGCCCGCTTCTGCACCACGATTGAGGAACATTACAGGTTTATCGTCTTACACACCCACTTGCCCCTTGCGCCCCTGCCAAGCAACCCGTCCTGAAAATCTCCTCTGCCTGGATGTTCACTGCTGCAGACACGTCCCCACTAGCATAAGAGAACAGGCTGGGTGGTGGCAGGCTTCCGGCAAAACCCCGGGCCTTGCTTCTACGTCCAAGGATACAGAGGTCTGGGCTGCCCTCAGCCAGCCCTAGTGTATATATTTCACACAAACAGTCTCGCGCCTTTCCCTTCCTGTGAGTTGCTTTCGGAGCTGCTGCACGTGGCTCTTGTCTGCCTGGTACGAGCAATAGCTGTAGGAAATCCCAGGCTGGGCGTCTACGTGTTCTTCATCCTCCCCTTCCCCGGACAGGGATTCCAGTTATGCCCTTTCTGAGGTTCCCGGAGAGTGGGAGAGGCAGAGAGAGCGAGAGTGAGAAGCTCTTTGCCAAGTGGTTTAATGTTAGTCACAGCTGCTGGAAATCTTTGCTGTGCTCTCACCAGGACCGTTACTTTTATTTTCACAGCTCAGTTTCCATGCGGGTCCCTAGAGAAGACTGAGGAGTCACAGCCCTTCCCAAGAGCGGGCTACACGCTAGCTTTGCACATTTGCACGCTTTGCCATTTGTTTTGAAGCAGCGAGGAGAGCACGCCAGCCCGTGGAGCTGGGCGGCTGTCCTATCACAGGCCAAACTGCAGCCCTCAAATCCTTGCCTGCAAAGAGCTTGCAGCTGAATCGAGCAAGCTAATTTTCAGTGGATGGGAGAGAAGGGAAAGAGCCAGGCTCACGAATTGGAGTGATCGCACCAGAATGAAATGACTGTTTTTCCAGCATACCATGTCCCCATGGGCAGCTATTTTAAAAGTTATTGCAGAATAACTTCTCCCACAACAGCAACACTGGAGAATTTCCCCCTCGAGACAAGACCTCAGAAAGGACTCGAGTAAATTGGCTTCACAGAAAATCACCCTGCTCTCGGGTGTCACACCCAGCATTCCTCAACAGGAGCCAGCCAGCAGCTGACAGGCGTTTGGTGTCCTGGGAGAAATGCGTTAGATGAGGACAGCTCTCCAAGGACCAATGTCCACATGACAGCTGCCACTGCCATCCTTGCTGGCACAGACTCGCACCACCTCGGTAGGGGTCCATGCAGTGGAGGGAGGAGCTGACTGGGCACAGGGGCTCAGGGAGGGAGAAGAATTCAGTTTATGCTGAGTGTTGCCTGCTTGCTGGGACCATCCACCAGAGGCCAATGCTGGTATCAGCTCTGGTGGTCACTGGAACAATAGGAGTACTGGGGAGGAGTCTGTGGTTTACAGATAAAATGGCTGTGGGGTAGGGGTAGCTTAGGGGCACTGGTGCAATAGGCCATATGTGTTGTGCCATTCGAGGTATGTGATAAATAACCCATCTTCGAGTTTGGTCAGGCTGAGTATTGCAAAAACAGCAAGGAAGTTAAAAAGCCTGATCAGTCCCGAATACCCACAGTTTGGCATCTGGGAATGGCACAAGATAGCAGAGATTTCTTGGCCTGTGGACTAGCTGATACCGTCGATGCAATCCCAAAGTCCTTCTTTCCTTGCAGAGCTGGCCTTTATGATGAGTCTTGCTGCACGCTCTCTGGCATGGTAGCAACCAGAGAGGCCCAGCTCGTGTGACGCAGAACTGGCAGGAGCCCTGACTGCCTGGAGAGCCCCCTTCCTGCTCGCCTGCCATTGTTCCTTGTCCTGGCAGCTCAGCTGTGGCTCATCTAGGTCAAGAGAGGCGGCCCAGGAAGACTCCCTGCGAGCTCTGATGAGATCTGCTCCTCCCAGGGCCCTTCAGCTGGGCTTGCTCCTTTTTCTCATTCCACACACGGTTTAAAAGGCTGTGTTTGTAAACACCAGTCTCTAACTCGCTGCCTCCGGGGCTCTGGGCGGAAGGCCAGGGAGGGATCTAAGAGACAGCAGACAGTTTTAAGAGGCTATGGCGTCCGATCGCCGCCGTGGAGAGGACACACCTTGCAGTTAATAGCCATGGTGGCGGGAGTCACCTACAGTACCAGCAGGTCTCAGCACTACTTCACGGCTCCCTGAGGCTGAGCTTGGGTTTTACTGAAATGACCTCTTCACATGCCAAGGTAAATTCTGTGTTTCTCAAGCCAGCTCTACCAGAATCAGCAGGGAGTTAAGCTGCATTGCCTCAAATGTATGTACAAGATCGGTACCTTGTGATGACAAACACCACAATGGACATGTATTTGCATTTGACACAGTGCCGGTTAAACATTCACTCTGTTCAACCTCTCCTTCCCATTGATTGCTCCAGAGAGCTTGGCCAGGTACATGGACTTGGCCACTGCCGTCTTACTGGGGAGAGAAGGGCCTGCTGTGGCATAGCACCTGCTCACTGAACACAAGCCAGATGACCAACAATCTGAGGTGTTGGTGAAGAGGGTCTGCCCAAGCCTCCCAGGCTCCCTTTGGCTTAATCCTTTTGAAAATTGGTTAACAAGTGCCATTGTTTGGCATTGTGACTTTGTGGAGCAGTGACAAAGCTCTGCGGTTGAGGGAAGGCTAGAGCTGATGAGAGGCAGAGCTGGGCCCACCTCTTCCCACCAGTTTAGCACTTGGTGGGCAAGGGAGGCAAGGAGAGATCATCACCTAAGCACAAGTTTGAGCCTCTATGTCCAGAACTGCTTCTGTCCACACACTTTATCAGCAGGCACATTCATGCATAGATTTAGCTGGAGCTGCAAAGCTCCCAGGAAGGTGAGAGCCGGCTCCACACAGAGCAGGGAGCATTAGCAGCCTGAGCACACATGGATATCTAGTACAGAGCTACAGCTGGGAAGCAGCCAGTAGTCCAGACAGGCTGTGCGTTGGCTGTAGGGTTGGCCTGTCTATACCTGAGCTCGCTCCTCACTGCACAGATGCAACCTCTGTGCCCAGCATCCTGAAGGCCTGGAGCTGGGACAGCTCTTGTTTTCCCTGTGCGGGTAACTCTGCACTGGATTCCCATGGCCTCACGCTCTGTGTGATGGCTTGTACCTGGGTCACACATTACACCTGTGCAAAGGACTTCATTGCTCCTGTGGGAGCAATGTGGGATATCAGGCCTGGCTGGTGGGGCCGAGAGAGGAAGAGAAAAGCCAGTGGCTCCTTTAAGGGAGGAAGCTGACAGGACTGTAGGGAAGGAGCTCTGGAAGCTGTGTTTTTCTCTCAGTGCCTCAGGGGCTGGTTACTAAATTTGGTTACTGGGCTTAAATAATGCAGTGTGGCAGAGCCCAGTGGGTTTGAACATTGTCATATCCACATAATCCTCTCCTAGGTGGCTAAGCTCTCTTGTTCTCTGCCGTTGCTATCTGCAGAGGAGCTTGAATGTGATGTGAAACATCATCTTAAATAATTATAACTAGCAGAGAAGAGCCAAAGCTGCAAAGTCCCATCTATTTCCGCTGTGCTCTGTCTATCTATGTAATTTCTAAGGTGCCAATCACCAAAGCATCTAAGCACTGTCTAATCTGGATCTGAGTTCCCTTGGTGCTCATGGAGGCTTGAATCTTAGCATTTTATGTGAGCCCATCTCTTATTAGCAAGCATAGGGACAGAGCTGCATATTGTGAGCAGAGAAGCCTCCCATTGCTTTATGATTTCCTGACCAAAAGCCCAGTTGGGTTGGAGGAGTCTGGACATCATGGTCACTCCTGGCCCAAGAAGCATTAAATCCTCTTTCTGTTATTCCAGGGAAGGCAGAGCAGGTTTACCAAGGGAGTGCAGGAAGCCATGGTCCCTCGGCCTGTGTATTGTCTACCTTCCAAGTCACACAATGCGGAAGCAGGGGCAGACCTGTACAGCCTGCACAGTCTGTGCATCAAGGCTGCATCCAGCTCTGGGGCAAGAAGAAAGAAGGCCCTCTGCCACTCTTTGCTGCAGATCCAAGCCTCCCCATGCAGAGACAAGGGAGAAGCACAAGGTAAAAGCCAGTGACCTGGCTTTGCACCATGCAGGAGAAAAGGGAAGAAAATGATGCACCCAGCTGTCGTCTCAGCTGACGTACTGCCCCACACTCTCTCCAGACTTTGTGAGACAGATTAAAACCTGCCAGATGACCAATCATGGCTAACACAGTGAGTGTTAACAGTGGCAAAGGGACTCGCTGTACTGAACATACTCACCTGGAGTGAAATCAGATTAAAACTTTCCTTCATTACCAGGGAAACAGTATTTTTTTCTAGTGAGAACCTGCCAGGTTCGGGCAATGCCATAGCAGTGCAATTACTTTCCGTCCATCAGGCTGCACTTAGAAGGGTCTCTCTCAGCCTCTGCCCACAGTCTCCCTGATTTGACATGACACTTGACAGCAGGTTTTCATGGCAGAGGATACTCAGCAGTTACTGGGAGAGAGCCTTTCCAAATCCCACTTGTAAGCATCTCATTTCAGTCCTTAAAAAAGTGCAGGTCCTCCCCACCCTCCCCCATCGATCAGCCCTATCCTCCTTCCCCCACAACTGCTAGAGTATTTTTAGTGACATTGAATAAATACATGTTAAATTTTTCTCCATTAGTGACATGTCAGAAATTAAAATGGCATTAGCTGTAAAGCCTGCAGCAAAGCCAGCTCCATCAAGAGCACTTGCACATGGTTGCCCAAGAGGCTAGGAACAATGGTACCAGCATTGCTTTTCCTTCAATCCGTTAATATTTTCTGCACACCCTTTCTGCTCTTCTTCCTCCAGAAATACCGATGCTAACTCCTTCTGCTGTTTACTCACCAACTATCCCCAAGCCTCCCAAACTTTATGCCTAGGAAGAGTCTCCAGGTTACAAAGTTTCATCCTCCCCAGTCACGTTAGACATGTCCTCTCCAGACACCCTGTCAGAGGTTTCTCAAGCCCCATTGTAAAAAGCCATTGGATTTTTTTTGGCCCTTGCTAAGGCCACTGTATAACAACTCCAAAACTGCTTCAATAGCTAGGACTTGGCAGGTAGGAATCTAAGTATATCCATAACTAGATTTTCCATCCATACCCACAACTGCCGCTGCCTCTTCCACATGATCTCCACTCTTCCACATACTCCTTAGCTAAAGTTCATGTCTGACTCTTAAGCTGTGCCCACTCAGCCAGTCACCCCACTCCTTTATTTCAAACCCTGTTTCCCACTAGACATCCTGCCCCTCCTCCGCTGCCTCTGTTGCTTCAGCTTTCCCCTGCCTTATGCTTCCCCCTGCCCTTCTCCCGCCTACCCATCCTGTCCCCCTCCTTATTTCCCTTTTCAGTCTACCCTGCCTCCCAGTCTAATCCATTTTCTTCAGTCAGAGATGGACATCTCTGCTGTCTCTGGTGGTTCAGGCAAATGGCTTGTATCTTCTCCGAGTTGCCCAAGGCAGGAGCTTGCTCTCCTTTGATACTACTCCTTCAGGTACCTCGTGTGGCTCAGCTTGGCATCCAGAGCTTGAGGAAAAGTCTACACAGAGCTCACAGCCTGTGTAGCTTAACAGGACGAGATCGGCTCAGAAACTTTACCACAAAGCAGCAGTGGAGGTGAAGCTTGAGGTGAAAGACACTGAAATGCTACAGCTACCAAGCAAGCCAAAATATTTATAGCTGTGAATTGCAGGGTGACTGATTGTTCAGGGTAGGGAAAAGCTGCCCTTAAAGGAAGAGGGAAATTGCAAAACAAACATCCCCTTTGGATATTTAGTAGCACGCCCAAAAGATTAACATTTATTATATATATCCCTATTAAGAAGCAAGATACTATGCTGCTTTAATTAACTAGGTAGGTTCTCAATCCTCAGTTGCCTCTTCGCAAATATCAGGTGAGACATCAGGGCTGGTGCTCCCAGCGGCATGAAGTTAGGCTCTTCTGGTTAGCAGGCTAATCCAGAGGCCCTGCCTTTCAAAGGTATTTAGGTTTCAGGCAGCTGATGTTATTTAGATGCTTAAATCTTTTAAGGCTCTGAGCCTTAGGAGCTAAGAGGGTGGCTAAGAAACTCCAGATTGCCTGGTTCAAGTCTAGGCTGTCAGTCCTGATGGACAAATGTTACTCTTAGGTATCTGCATGATGTCAAATCTGAGGCTGGGTCATTCTGCAGTTGCCTAATGTAGCCTCTTTTTGCCCTTTGTTTCTGAAGCAGGGGGTGATAGCCCGTGTCAGACTCCTGATAATGGCTTTAATGGACCTGTGTGGAACTCAAGTTGTTTTACAGCTATTAATTCACTCAGACAAGCCAGCCTGCTGCTTGATGGGTGTTTTGTTTTACTCAGGGGGCGGGGGGGAAGAGCACAGGGAGAATTGGTGCCTTTCCCAGACTTACACAATAGTAGAGCTGGAATCGGGCCCTGTGCAATTTCAATTACTCTGAGTTGCAAGCATTAACTGCTGGGCTGCCCGCTTTTTATTGTAGCTGTGGAAGAAGGTGCAGAGGGCAAACCAGCTGCCATAGTTTGGATGTGATGGAGATGCTGTCAGATTTTAGCAGTTCAGTGACCTTTCCATAACAGTTCCTGAAGTCACAACTTTCCCAACACTTGGCAATAGGTAAGGGTTGTCCACAGGTAAGGAATTCTCTTTCATGGTGCAAGAAGTCTATGGAGACAGGAGCAGGAAGGAGAGATTGAAGAGATTGCTTTCTCCACCAGCCTCCTGCTTAATTACCTGCCTGAAAAATGGCATCGAACTCAGAGCCTTACTCCAGGTCAAAGGCTTCCCAGAGGGAACAGAGATATTTTAATACTGGAATAGACTCCTTCCCCAGACTTGCAACGGGTCCTTTATTAATGGCAGGATCCTGCCCTCCCTCCCAGTTCAGCACCTTTAATTTCTCTGGAGTCAAGCCAAACTCCTCAGACCTAGGAAAGCAAAGGGACCAGGTTTCCCTAGTGAATCTTTGAGCCAGGAGAAACAGCAGCTCTGATACTCGGGTTCTTCCCATCATTTTACACCAAAAGCATTCTGCCATCAGCCTGGCGAGCCCAGCTTGTGGGGGAAACCAGGCTGTGTCCTTTCTGCCTTGTGCATCTCATTAAAGAATAGTGGGCAATTTGGCTGGAGATTCTTCAAGCAGGATGCAGCTGGATCATGCCATAACTACGTGGAGGCAACAAAAAGCCTGAAGTGCTATCAGCTTTCTCATGTTTCCTGGGTTGCCGTACGTCTCCCAACCATCAGAGTGTGGTGTCCAGGGGCTCCCACCAGTCCAGTTCTCCATAGCTCACAAATACAGTGGAGAAAAGGGCAACTACAGGGCCTCCTCTTATACTGTGAGGTCTTCTCAGACAAGGAAGAGTCCTGAGGTTCCAGCAGTGCACAGAGGATGCTGAAACTGAAGCAGGATTTACTTAGGGGTGATGAGTGGGGCTATGAGTATGACTTCTTGTAGAAAAGTTTTAGCTGGAGTAGGGGCCACCTACATCATGCCTAGGTTTTGCTGGGCTGTGTTACACTGCATATGCTATGCTACTGGGATGTGGAGGGCTCTGAATTGTGGGGCAAGAACCGAATGTTTCAAAACCCATTAAAAAGCACGTTAGAGTATTCCCACGCGTTTATCTTTGATGGAGTTATGGAGAGAAGGGAGATCTCCTAGCTGCCTTTCCAGTTTGCACCACTACAGTACTGTACTGAGCTGGCTTGCTGTGTGCTCTTACAGTTGTGAAGATACAATGCAGTTGGCCAGCACTGCTTAATGATTCTCATGCATTAAGTCAATGGGGGTCTGCTGGGTAAAGAGAGCACCTGAGATGTGACTAAAATGGTGTGACTTTTGTCCTCAGAATGGCCAAAACAAGTAAGTCTTTAGCAAGTTGCTCCAGCAGATTTTGTACCTTGGTAGGTCTGGTGGGGCAGGCAGTGGTGGTGGTGGGGTGTGTATGTTGGATGTTGTCTTTCACTGCTGTTGTGGGCAGAAGAAAGCAGCACTTGCCTTAAGGGTTCAGGTGAGGCTGCTGGGGAAAGCCATCATGGGGGGGAAGACTCTAGTTCACTGAGGAACAAGTAATAGAGGGAGCTGGCATAAACAGAAGTGCCTAAAGCCTTTCTATTATATACAAAAAGCACCCAATGCCTTGCTCCCTGGGGAAGAGCTTCAAGATAGTTGTCAGTCTGGCTGGCCCCTGCCTTTTAATCTGAACATGCCCAAATGGGCCAGGGGCTTTATTTTTGTATTATTGTATTGTCTTCCTCCCCCTCACTTGTGCTTTCCTCTCAGATGCCTGTGGCTGCTTTTGATGCTTCTCTCCCCTGTTTTGGCCTCTCTGTTGGGCAGACTTTGTGGTTTGCCACCTTTCCTTGCTCCTTTTCCTACATCTTTGATGGTACAAGAAAGCTTCTGGTTGTTTCTCTGTTTGCATTTCACTCTCTGTAGGGTTGTGTCTGATGTGCTAAGATGGTAATGTGTGTGTCTTGAATTCTACTCAGTGGCAAATTAGATATCTAGCAGGGAATGTTCAGCAAGCAAGTGCAAGGTACAATGTAAAAAGAGGCTGTTCATTCCTTATATTTCTCAGCGTCATAAAGACAAATATATTTGCTACTTCCTTCATGATTAAGCTATTGGCCATATTTACTTTGTTCTCAATTCTTATATGACATGCTTTATCTGGCAACTTCCAAGAACCTTGCCAGTGTTATTTATATAAATAAATCTCACATTCCTCCTCTGCAATAGGCATTTTCCTCCATTTTGCAGTTTGGGGAGCCAAGACATTTAAAAGCGAATTGGCTTTTGCAGAACTACAGAATAATCCAGCCTTAAGAAAGAGAACAAGAACCTCTTCGTCCTGTCTGCACTGCCTTCGTTAATGGAGTTTTCTCCACCTCTAGTTAATTGGCAGTCCGATTTTCCTTCAGCTCATGATCATAAAAAGATCCAACTGTCACTTTAAACACATATAATTAAAGTGCCTGCCTACATAGCGACCTTCATCAGAATGCTCCAGCCACTGCACAGGTGAGTAGGATGCTGCTATATTGAAAACTATGAGGCTCAGAGAGATTAAGAAATGTGACCAAGGATTTGGAAAATGAAAGCTCACCCTGTAATACAGAAATCAGGGGATCAGGCCCAGCCAGCATGGGTTCATGAAAGGCAGGTCCTGCTTGACCAACCTCATCTCCTTCTATGACCAGGTGACCTGCCTAGTGAATGAGGTGAAGGCTGTGGATGTTGTCTACCTGGACTTCAGTAAGGCCTTTGACACTGTCTCTCACAGCATACTCCTTGAGAAGAGGGCAGCACATGGCTTAGACAAGTGCACTCTTCACTGGGTAAAAAACTGGCTGGATCGAAGAGCCCAGAGGGTTGTGGTGAATGGAGTTAAATCGAGTTGGCGGCAGGTCACAAGTGGTGTTCCCCAGGGCTCAGTACTGGGTCTGGCTCTCTCTAATATCTTCATCAATGATCTGGACGAGGGGATTGAGTGCACCCTCAGTAAGTTTGCGGATGACACCAAGTTGGGAGGGAGGGTTGATCTGCTCGAGGGTAGGAAGGCTCTGCAGAGGGATCTGGACAGGCCGAGGCCGATTGTACGAGGTTCAACAAGGCCAAGTGCCAGGTCCTGCACTTCGATCACAACAACCCCATGCAACACTACAAGCTTGGGGAAGAGTGGCTGGAAAGCTGCCCAGCAGAAAAGGACCTGGGGGTGCTGACTGACAGCCAGCTGAATATGAGCCAGCAGTGTGCCCAGGCAGCCAAGAAGGCCAACGGCATCCTGGCCTCTATCAGAAACAGTGCGGCCAGCAGGAGCAGGGAAGTGATCGTCCNGGGCCTGGAGCACAAGTCTTGTGAGGAGCAGCTGAGGGAACTGGGGTTGTTTAGCCTGGAGAAAAGGAGGCTGAGAGGAGACCTTATTGCTCTACCACTACCTAAAAGGAGGTTGTAGTGAGGAGGG
>VYZV01031672.1:18512-30392 GCA_013401275.1 Pandion haliaetus | reverse complement strand
GATGGGGCATCCACAGCTTCTCTGGTCAACCTGTCCCAGTGTCTCACCACCCTTATGTGTAAAACAACAGTAACAAAAAAAACCCCAAAAATAATAATAAAAAGTACCCCCAAGCCACCAACAAACAAACAAAAATTCTTCCTTATATCCAGTCTAAATCTACCCTCTTCCAGTTTAAAACTGTTGCCCCTTGTCCTGTTACTATAGGCCTTGGTACAAAGTCTGACTCAGTCTATCATACAAGTGTCCCTTCTATATTGAAAGGCTGCAGTGAGGTCTCCCTGGAGCCTTCCACTCTCCAGGCTGAAAAACCGCAACTCTCTCAGCCTTTCTTTGTAGGGGAGGGGTTCCAACCCTCTGACTGTTATTAGATTTACAGATATGTTATGTATTAGGAGATAGTTAATGAAGAATTGTCAAATTATTGCATTGAATGTACAACAAAGACTATAACTATGCTTCGTTATCTAAGTTATCAGGAGAGTCAATTAATGGATCACAAAGAATATCTTTATTATTTGGACACATGTACGTGTAGTGCATTGTGAAAGAGAAGAATCTTTTTTGCCTGTTTCTTTGTCTTTCCCAGCAGCACAAAATCTTTCTGAATTAAATTGTTAGTGATAATATTATCTATTTTCCAAATCATAAAAAATATAACACTTGGTAAGCAGTAGAAACTTACCTGCTGAGAAGGTTGGTGTTTTAAGTGGCACAAAATACAAGTATGTGCATGTTCTCACAGCCTTGAGTTGGACTTAGAAACCAGGCAAACACATAAGTAGTTACAATGTGGATTTCTTGTGTACAGTTCCTTCAGCAGCATTAATCCATTTCAGGGTTGTGGAGGATGCCAGCAGGAGAAATTAAGTTTTCCTTAAGGTACTGGGCTAAAAATTGGAAGATCTTTCTACTGCTGTTCAGGCAACAATTGTTTTCCTGAGAACTCTTCAATAAAAATGCAGTGCTTTTATCTTTTGTAGTCTAAGCCTTACTGGAGACATAAGCAGCTACCTGTTTCCTCTAACACTTTATAGAATTTTCAGTAAAAACCTAGGTTCTGGGAAGTGCAATTGTATCATTGATTGCCCAGTTCCTAAGTTACTACTTGTCCAATGACATCCAGGAGGTACCATGAAGAACCAGCAATTCTCATAATGGGCTGCTAGAAATTTTCTTAAGCGAAGCATTAATATAAGTTACTTTTCACATACATTGTGTAAATCTGTTCATAATAGTGGTTTTAAAATTGCATCATTAACAAGGCAGCACATTATAATGGTCTAATCACTTCCTGTCCGTATTGCACTTACGGTACTTTTCTGGACTATTCAGCTATTCTTTTAAAATTGATAACCAAGCTCCTGTGAACCTTTACTCGGTCAATGAATTCTTCCAACAAACCGGTTGATAAGGCATGCAACGGCAAACCATGACTTTTCAAGTGGTTTGTTGTTTGGATTGCTTGTGTTTTGCAAGTTCTTGTAATGCTTTTATTAGAAATAAATCAACTAAGAATCAGTTTTCTGGTTTGCTGATGGTATGTCTGCTTTCTTAAAGCTAGATACTAATCCTGAAATGAGAGTTGTGGTGCTTTTGTTTTTTAAACGCAGAAATTTTTTTGGCCTCTCACTTTCTTTGTGTTTCCATGCAACGGTCTATGGTCTGTAAACATAATGAATGCTAAACAGATGAAACTAGTCTGTGGTAGGCTCTGAAGCAGCCCTACGTGGAAAGAGGAAATGAACAAACTGTTAAGAGTCCAAACTTCTATTTCCTATGTTTTCCATTAGCATAGTTATAACTGCATTAAGAAAACAACCATAAGTTTCCAAGCTGAAGAAATACCTAGAATAACAATTCTATGCAACTAAGAGAAAGCACTTTCTTGTCAAAGGGAAAGAAGCGTATGATAATGAAGAACCTATTCCAAGCATCTAAGAAGATATGTGAGGTGAGAAGGGGGCGTTCCATGGAAATAAATGAGGATTATGAGCACAAAACATAGTGGTTGCATACACAGAAAAGTACATAACTAAACTGAAGACAGGGTACAAAGCTGAGTTTTATGCTAGAGAAGAGAAAGTGTCTTTTAAAGAAAGTAGCAGTTCTCTCGCACTTGCTTTCTGCCTGATGTAACACTACAGTTTTCTTCTTTTAAAATACTATTTTGGATTTTTTGTTTGTTGTAGTCACTAGTGAGGCAGGATAGATGAGTTTGACTTCCTGACAAATCAGTGCTGCTTCTCACAAATCTGTTTTGTTGTTTAGTTGCTGAAATCTATGACATCTCTGTCTAGTTAGTGTCAGGATGAGGTGGTAGCTACAGCTTCAGGGATATTTACTGTCAGCTGCTTTCCTGACATATAACTTGCTCCTAATATTTTATTTTGACTGTAAATGAGAATAAGGTAACTCTTCCTCAATTTCAACCCATGCAATAGAAAATGGAAGAAATCAGATTTGAGGTTTCTTATGTTGGCAGACTTAAATAAATCTGACACAGATACCTCATACTGCAGAAAAATCTTATGCTGTACAATGAAACAATATAGTAATTGTCTCTCTTGTCTAATCATGTATGCTTCACTGATAACTTTATTCAGTGTCCTCCTTATAGACCTTCCCTGTAATAGTAACTTTTTCCCCTAGTTACCTTCTGGGATCGGTTTACTTAACTTCTTAGAATTTGTAGCACATAACTTACTGCTTCACAATGCCAAACCTTCTTGTTTGCCTGCTGAGGTCATATCCTTGTTATTGATAAGGATGCTTTTATGAAATTATAACTTGACATAAGTGATCCCATTCTTCCACTACTTGTATCTGCACATGGGGTAATTCTATGCAGGATGAAGTATCTTTTTTTTTTTTTTTTTTTTTATAACCAGGAGTCTAAACGGGTTTAGGTGAGCTACTCTGGTCTTGTAGGTGTACTAATATAGAGAATCATAGAGTCGTTTAGGTTGGAAAGGACCTTTAAGATCATCAACTCCAACAATCAACCATGCCCACTAAAGCATGTTATGAAGTGCCTTGTCTTACGTGCTTTTTGAATACCTCCAGGGATGGCGACTCCACCACTTTCCTGGGCAGGTGACTCCACCACTTCCCTGGGAAGCCTGTTCCAATGCCTGACAACCCTTTCAGTAAAGAGATATTTCCTAATAACCAATCTAAACCTCCCCTGCCGCAACTTGAAGCCATTTCCTCTCGTCCTATCGCTAGTTACTTGATAGAAGAGACCAGCACCCACCTCACTACAACCTCCTTTCAGGTAGTTGTCGAGAGTGATATGGTCTCCCCTCAGCCTCCTCTTCTCCAGGCTGAACAACCCCAGTTCCCTCAGCCGCTTCTCATAAGACTTGTGCTCCAGGCCCCTCACCAGCTTCCTTGCCCTTCTCTGGACACATTCAGCGCCTCAGTGTCTTTCTTGTAGTGAGGGCCCCAAAACCGAACACAGTATTTGAGGTGCGGCCTCACCAGTGCTGAGTACAGGGGGACGTTCTTCTGTTGAGCTCCAGTCTAAGTGAATGTCTACTTATTTTGTCTACAAAATTGCCTATAAATTCTCATGATTCCAGAGTTGAAAATGTATGCCTAAATTAGTATTTATGCTTTATTATGATGGTCAAATTATGTTTAATTTGTCAAAAAGTGTGTATGTGTGTGTCTGGAGTTCACAGCATACTCTGAAATTTGGAACTGGAGTGGATATCAAAAGTGAAGATTGAATTTTTGATCCAAATTGAACTTGGCTTTGTTTTTATAATGATTTGACTCAGTGTCATAGGCCTGAACTCCAGGGCTGAGTATNTTATTTTTTTTTTTTTTTTTTTTTTTTTTTATATGACCTTAGTTCATGAACTTGCTTTAATGACAGTACTGTAAATAGCCTGATGAACTGACTGATTCATCAACACATTCATCCCCTTCAATAATAGCGAAATAATGTGACTCTGCTGCTATATTACTGAACCCTGTTGTTGGTTGAATACATGCAACAGGGGAAAAACATAAGAGAGAATTAAGGCTGGAGTTAAAACATGTTATGTAGTGGTGTGTCTGGATTTCTTGCAAAATAAGACCTGGCTAGTAATATGTGTGTGCCACTTCATTCCAAACACTAGTAGATATGTGTATGCATGCGCACATGTTTAAAGGAAACGGCTAAACTACAAAACCAACAAAATCCCGTTGTAGTTTAGCAGCACTGCAGTGGGAGTCAGTTGAGATTCCAGTCACGTGTGCTGTTTGCCCTGAAGTTTTTCTTCTATTTTCTGCACTTCTTGAGTGGAGGCAGTTTGTAATGGGAGACTGTACGTATGCCTCTTTGTCTGTTAAAATGAATGTTGAGATTAGTTAAGATAACTGCCAAAATCAAAGGCTCTATTTCTGCCAAAATACATGCATATATGGTCATAGAATAATTCAGGTTCAAAGGGGCTTCAGGAGGTCACCTAGTCCAACTTCTTGCTCAAAGCAGGATCAACACAGAATTGAGACTAGTCTTGAAAACCTGTAAGGATGGAAACTGCACAATCTCCTTGGGAAATTTGTTTCACTGCTTAATTATCCCCATAGTGATTTTCCCCTCCCATATCAAATCACAATCTTTTTGTTTCAATTCATGTTCATTGTCTTTCATCTTCCAGCTGTCTACCCCTACAAAGAGCTCCTACCCACAGGGCAAGAGCTTGGCTTAGTCTCCCCACACTGAACTTGACCCAGTTGTTCAATATCTGCCTTGTACTGGGGGTCCAAAACTGGACACAGTATTCTAAATATTGTCTCACTAGCACTGAGTAAGGGAAACTATACCCTCCCCTCAGCCTCCTGCTGTGCTCCTGTTAATGCAGGCCACAATGCTGCTGGCATTCCTTGCTGCCAAGTCACACTGCTGACTCAGGCTGAAGTATAAACATGCTTCCCTGTTAGTCTTTTGGGAATATAACGTTTGCCATGCTTGCTCAGACAGTATGGTCGGAATTGTTCCTTTGTAATTAACCAGTGTGCAGTATTTCAGATGAAAATAGGAAAAACCATGATGCTCTAAATTGATCAGAGAATTCATTGTGTACAGCTTACTGCCTGATGCATAGGTGTTCTGGCTAATCTGTACATTGTTCTAAAAGGAAAAAAGCTCTTTTGGGCTATATGACTGTTGTTATTGACTTTCATAGCTACTTTACCAAGGACAAAATGATACTGGCTTGCATAAAATGAATCTTTCACTTTTTTTCATCACTACCAAAAAAACCCCACTTTTAATTTTGTACCTCAGATGTTAAATACAGTAAACTATATCCTGAGTTGGGTTTGGTTTTTTGTTTGTTTTTTTTTTCCCCAAGGAAAAAAAAGCACTTGGACAAGTATCTAACTGTTTGGGTTGAATTATATCTTTAGGGATATTATGCATCTGCTTTTGAAGTTATATTCATACTTGGAAATACTTATTTATTTTAAATTGCTTCAAGCTCATGGAAAAGTCCTCTAAGATTTAATCAGAGGTAAATTACAGTTCTTTGCTTTAGGAATCTGACAGAAAATGAGATTATTTCTAACAATTTTTTTAATTGCTCTGCTAAAGAATATAGAACAATACTCTTCAGTAACATTCTGTAGAATATGCTAAAACCAAAGTGCTACTTAAAGACCTTGTTCATAATAGATATAATCAACAAGAAAGCTCTTTTTGCTACTTGTGAGTCTGCCTGGCCTCTTTCAGGTTGCTACTTGCAATACATTTCATCTGTTACCATAAAAGAAACTCAGCGAAAGGCAGAAGTAATTGTTTAGGAAGAAGACTTTTATATATAGTTTTAGGGGTTTTGTCCTAACACAGGCAACAAATACCATGTCAAGAGAATTTATCTGTGAAACTTCTTGAACCCAAAAGAACGAGGGCAATTATAATTATAACATGGAATGTATAAGAAATTATCTTTGCAATTAGAAGGACAGTTTATTACTCTAGCAATTTGCTAAAGAATAAAATTTTATATGCAAAACAACTGTTTAATCTGAATTGCAGTTCACTAGTTGTTGTTGAGCCAGATATTCTGTTCATGATTTTTCAGTGATAAAATCATCATTTGCTCAGTCTACTTGTAAAACTGTTTTCATTTTGCATTTAATTTCTCTTCATAAATCCCTACATTCATACTGTCTTCATTTGACAGTTGCATTTATGCTAGTGTGCCTCATTCTTCTTATTAATTATATTTCATTTTGAACTTCTGATGGTTCTTCAGTAATCATAAATCATTAAGTGGTGGAAAAATTACTTGTAAAATTGCTGTTGTTTTTCAGGGAGCCAACTGTTTTTTATATAACCATGTTTAAATGACAAATCCAACTTACCTTGGACTTCTGAAAGAGCCAAAAACCATTCACAACAGATTTTGATAATTTATGTTGGATCTTTTAACTTCTAAGTTTTCTTCTTTTTGGGCTAAATGAGATGAAGATGTTAGAATTGGAGAGAGAAATAAGTAAGACTTTTAATCCCACAGGTTCTCTTCTAATACTTTGCCTTTCATAGAGGCCTAATTCTGAAATCCTGCTGTAAATTTACTGTAGTTTGTCTAAACATTTCAGTGTAGATGACCTGAAATTAGGTTTCAAGGGAAAGGAAGGAAAAAAAAAAAGCAATATTGTTTTTATCTACATTTTACTATATCTGTACAGCCTCTTATTTTGCGTATTTTTAGCCTTGTGGTCTGCTTGTGTTTTTCTGTCTCGCTGTTCAAGACATACTTAAGGCTTGGTTTCTTCCAGCATATCTGTCTACTTTCACCTGTTGTAAAGAGGCAAATATAAGAGAAATGTAAGAGGAACTACAAGAGTTACTTGTAATAAACCAGAATAAATAGTTGAATTTCTGTATGTAATCATGCTCTCATATAAAGGAACCTTGTTCATTGTATCAGATTCTCTTCCCCTCCACCTTTGCTTGCTGCTCACATAAAACTATTGAAATACTCTGCAACTTTCATAAAGATGCAGCTACTAATTAGCAACACTGATCTGTGATGCAAGAAAACATCTAAGTACATTCTGCATAGTGGTAATGTTCAAGCTTAAGTGGAGCAGGGGGGAAGATAATACACAAAGTTACAGAGCTAGTTTAGGAATATTGATATTGAAACAAAGTTAGTCCAACAATTTAGGCTACTTTCTAGGTTTTAAGGCTCTAAAAGCTATGCAAGCGTTTGGATTTTGAGAGTCTTTTAGTGTTGTTTTTTGGTTTTGTTTGTTCTTTTCCCCAACAAGAGAGTTGGAAACTCTTTTTTGTTTGTAAGCTTATGTTTTTGTTTGAGGTTTTCTCGCTACTGGCAGTCATGCCGGATCATGTTTCCTTGCAAAGCGCTAAGTTTTATTAAATTCTTAATGTTAGTTTTTAAGCGAACTGTTAAAGTGCCATTCATATTCCTTATGGTTGCTAATTAAATTAAAAAGAGGGAAAAAACTTTCAACAGTTGATGACTGCTTCAGGGAGTGTATTTGTAAAGAACATAAGGTGTTTTTATGTGACTCCAAAACACAACTGACAGTAGTTCAAATACAGCCAAATTCTAATTCAGAAAGTTTCCCCAAGTCCAGGAACGATGTCTAATTGTGACATCACAAGTAGAAATACTGTGTCAGTGGTATACCAGGTGCTCATAGTCTTATATTTCTATCACTTAACTCATTTAGTTTTTTCTATAACTGATGTCCTTTCTTTTATCTGCAGCTAAATAAGTTTTCTACTTAAAATCCTAGTCTGCATATGTTTTTCTTGCACGTTCCCTTGTCAAAAGCTGCTTTATATTCAGCCTTGTGGTGGTGGTTGCTATTGTTAGGGCCCCAGTCTGGTCAAATGTCACTGGCAGCTGACTAAAATGATTGAAAAGACTACATGCAGTTTTGATGCCCATCCTTGTGGGAGTCAGAGATCAATGCTACAACACTCTATCCAGCATTACCTCTCTCTTTGCTAGTGCACTGCTTACTCACAGGTGTAAATGATTAGTGAGTTGGCAAGATACTTTTTCTCTAGTATTAAACTACCAGAATAACATATTCTTGCTATGATTACATGGTAAAGTTTTAAAATAGATTTTATAAGAGTGAATTGAAATCCACAAATGTCTGCATGGTATGATTCAAGAAACTGTGTAGTATTAGATTTCTTCATGTATTTTGGACTTGAGGAAGCTATGTTATTTTCACTTACTTTTGCTTTTGATGTAAGGAAAAGTTCTGAAAAATCTTTGTGAAGTTTAAAGAAAAATATCAGTTGGCAAAACAGATGAGCAAATGTTTTTTTGGTTTTGTAGATCACTTAATCTATATACTAATTAATACAGTTGATGTCTGATGTGGGATACAATGGATACAATTATACAATGGATAAAATTAAAGAGGAATTTTTCAGCATACTTAGTTGCTTATGTGGGCAATGTTACGTATTCAACAATGCAGGTCATAGTTCAAGACATGGAGTTCTATCACCTGCAAAAAAAGAGAAAATAAAGGAATTAAAATGACTTCTTCGCTGTTCACTGAAGTTATGTAATTATCATCAAACTGCAAAAAATTATGCAGAGCCAAAAGCATTGCCTCGTGAAGTGTAACAGTGAGAAGAATAAGAAGTATTTCATCATCACAATAATAATTGATACAAATGTATTGACTTTCCTGTTTATGAAGTAACTGAGTAGCCGTAAACACTGGGTGAACTGACAGCTGCTGAAACAAACAGAAATAACTGGAAAATAATTAATCTTTTTGTAGGCAGAATTTTAAAAACTACTGTTCCTGCATCATAGAATCATAGAACGGTTTGGGTTGGAAGGGACCTTAAAGACCCTCTAGTTCCAACCCCCCTGCCATGGGCAGGGACATCTTCCACTAGACCAGGTTGCTCAAAGCCCCATCCAGCCTGGCGTTGAACAGTTCCAGGCATGGGGCAGCCACAACCTCTCTGGGCAACCTGGTGTCTCATGACCCTCACAGTACAGAATTTTTTCCTAATGTCTACTCTGAATCTACCCTCTTTCAGTTTAAAACCATTAGCCCTTGTCCTGTCACTACACTCCCTGTCAAAGAGTCCCTCCCCATCTTTCCTGTAGGCCCCCTTTAAGTACTGGCAGGCTGCTATAAGGTCTCCCAAAGCCTTCTCTTTTCCATGCTAAACAGTCCAAACTCTCTCAGCCTGTCCTCATGTGAGAGGTGTTCCAGCCCTCTGGTCATTTTCATGGACCTCTTCTGGAACCACTTGAGCCAGTCCATCTCCTTATGTTGGGGGCCCCAGAGCTGAACACAGTACTCCAGTTACACAGGAATAATAGGAATTAACATTAAAATTAATGTAGAAAGGAAATTCTGAATTTGCATGGTCATTGCCATTTCTGGCTTACCCACCTACAGGGGCTGGTAATATGCACAAGAACATTAGCCTTACTAAAAATAGTATATTTATACTTGTATTATAATATGCACATATACCAAAGAATTTATATGCTTGCTTCAAGATGTGCACTAGGTAAAATTAAATGCTATATGTTTCATTTCAGAAGGAAAAATCACATTCTTTGACACTTTCAGTGTGTGCCTACATGCTTCATGACAACTTTGCAAAATTGTTGTGAAATACACAGCTCAAGAACAAAATTTTATCATCAGCTATTTACCATGGTTATAAATATGAAGAAAACAAATTCTGCCCTGTCTTAGAATTTTAAAAGATTGCTTTAGAGTGGGTGGAATTTTTCAGACCTGTTAGTGAGGAAAACAGTTCAGAGTAAGTTGTGTAAATGTGTTTGCAGGCTTGGCAGAAATCAAGCTACAAGGAACTGCTGATCTTCAAAATCACGTGATCAGTGTTTATCCAATACACTTAGTTCCTTTTTTTTTCCCAAATGCTATGCAGAGGAGGCTCTTAAGATTTTTTATTTTTTTTTACTCAAAATGCTAGCTTTTTCCTGTGAATGGCTTCCTAGGAATATACGTGGATTTATGCTCAAAACTGCCAATGAACACTAGTTTAAAAGCATCGCCTTAGTTTCCTTTCATCACTTTAGTTTCCTTTATTTCCCTTAAACTTACGGTAGAAAGTAGCTTTGGTAAGTTGTTTTCTGGAGTATGGAAACCAGAAGGAAAACTAATTTTTTTTTTTTTTAATGGGTCTCAAGAAGGTCCTAAGAGATGATTACAGAATGCTGAAAGATACTGTGATAGAGTTGTTATATGCACCTCATAAGTGGGGGGAAAAAAAGCTCCTTGATGCTGGTATTTGTACTATGAACCTGGTCTACAATTCATAGTCAGACTTGTAATCTGTGGGAGGTTTTTTGTATTATATCACTTCTGCTCACAGATCAAATGTTATAAGGCCCACCCAAAGCCTGTTGTGACATACTTGAGGTATATACCTAACATACCTATGGTATATTAATATAACTAGGATATATTAAAGTATAGGGCTGTCACATTTGTGAGCATATTGCTATGGATGACAACCTTCATCAGTCATTTATTACACTTGTTTTTCCAATTAGTACTTTTCCATATTTTTCCATGCTATGCTTCAATAGAAAAGATCCAAAAGATCATCTTTCATCAAAGACTGACTTCATATAGCACACCAGTTCCTTGATTCATGAAAAAGTCTGGTCTTTATCTTGATACATTTAGCATATGAATGTTATTAAATATATGCATAATATATAGCTAGTAGTTCAGAGTGTTTGGTTATACTGTGGCTATAGTACAGAACTGTGCCATTTGAACAGGCTGTCATGTAGCTTGGGTGACTGTAACCAGCTCTGTTCTTGTGCTTCTTGCTAGTAAAAGACTAAGAAAGGTACATTTCCACTGATGACAACACAGAACTATGGTTGCCACAAGACCCGCACATCTTCATTTGTTGTAATAGTGGTATTGGCATTTTTATGCATTGGTAACATTGCTGAATAATTGGAGGCTGAAAAACTGGTGTGAAAAGGATTTAATGCCTGTCATGTTTCCTAATGGGATGCTTATATGTGCACACACGCATTTATTTACATGTGTATTTTTAAATGTGAGAAAATGTATGTATGTATATATTAAATCCCCTCCTCATTTGTTGCATATAAAATACCAGACATGTACCATTGTGCTAGTTGGCATTGCAGACACTTAACTTTTAGAAGAGAATAACTACTTTTGCTGAATTCACAAGCTGAGGAGGCAGGCAGTATCATACCTATAGACAGTGCATCTATGCTGGTACCCATAGCATTAAATATTTGGCCAGCTGTGTTGGATGATTTGTTGAAGGCTAAGGAAGAGCTCTGAGCAAAAGGGAAAAAATCCTCTGTGGGAAAGTACATAGTTAAGTGGAAGGATTGAGTACCTAATAAAGGACTGCTAAATCTAGCTTTGCTTTCCCTCATAAGGACCCTCATCACTTTCTCAAGTAGTTCAGTGTGACCGTCTTCCCTCTTCAGTCTTGACCAGAGTGCAGTACGGTCATATACATTGGTTCAGCAGGCTCTGTCAATGTTTTCAGTGTCACATAAATCTAATCTTTCTGAGGATGAGCTTATATGGCTGAGCAACGTAGCAGTGCTGATCTCGGAGCATAACAGCACAATGGAGTGGCTGCCTGTTCTACACATCCACACAAATGCATGGCAGAAACTTGACTCTTACTTGACTCTGGCATGTCAGATTATTGTCTAGTGCTATGTTAAAGTCATAAAGCAAGTGTCCAACAATTCTTTTGAACAATGTGCTAGCTATAATCATACATATGTGTGTGTATATACACACATGCACATGTATACTTTCTCTCTGTCTCTTTCTCATGTCATGACAACCAGTCCTGTGTCCATTCGGGTAAAACAG
>VYZV01031672.1:4994-18319 GCA_013401275.1 Pandion haliaetus | reverse complement strand
CCCCATCTGCTTACTAATTTATGCATCTGTGGCCTTGCAGGGCATGAAATCTCTGTGTACTAGACAGTGGTGTTGGCTGTCTGATCTGAGAGGTTTAGGAAACTGTATCAAGTTCTGCGGTTGAGTTAGCGGGCTGTGTTAAAGTTCCTGGGGATAAGGGTGAACAGCCTATAGCTGTAAAAAGTATCCTGAGTTGAAGTGTGCTTCCTCCTTCTCACCTTGCTCCTCTTTACCTAATATGGCTGGTTGGCTACTGATCCGTGGGGAGATAACAAAACTCTAACCTTCCTAAGGGAAGACATCTTGTCTTGTCTCTTGCCATTTACCTGGGATTCCCCTCTCACCTGATGTTGGTAAGCTACATGTTCATGTCTAATCTAAGTTGTGTATCTAAGCCTCCTCTCAAGTCACATGTGTTGTGATAAGGACTGTCCCATCGGCCTTACAGTAGGAAGACTTGTCCTTTTGGCTATGCTTCTCTTTCTTCTGACTAAGGACCTCTGGGGTCAGCTAAGATGGTTCTGACTAAGGACCTCTGGGGTCAGCTAAGATGGAAAGCTGAGGTGGTACAAGCCAGCTCTTACTGCCCTACTGACTTTAGCTTATCATGTAGGTAAGGCCCAGGTGCAACTATGTCAGCTGGTTGGATTTCTTGTCTCAGATGCAAAGGAGTGAACTGCTGCATGGAGAAACCTGTGAATTAACCCATTGTGATAATCTTGCTAAACCAGAGGGAGCAATCAGCTAGTTTCTTACTTCCTTTCCTTGTAGTACCTTATGCCAATACAGCAGAAGAAATTTCTGCTAGCAGACACTGCATGGATGTACAAGTGTAATACTTTCAAAGCTGTAGCTTCTTAACCTTTCACTTCTTTTAAAATTGTATTTACCTGCTTTACCAGCTGTGGTCAGGCCTAAACCTACAGGCTGCTGCTTCTTTGGGTTCTTTGGATTGCCCCACATTTCATCAGTTACCCATAGGTACTTTGATCCGTTGTTTCAGAGTAGTTAACAAGATCAAGGTCTACGGGGAGAAGGCTGAAAGGAAAAAATGGTCTAAAGTGATGCTGCCTGTTGTGTAGTCCATGAACAGCTTTTGTTAGTACCAGGCATTTCTTCAGAGGATATTGTTTCTCTCTGCCTTGTGGCATTAGACAAAAAACTAGCAAAGAAATAACGATCAGTGTCATGGTCTTTCCTGACTTATATGTTTCTTTTAGTTTGTGCTGTCTGTCTCAGCCTAAGCCAAAGTGGTAACTATGGCCATTATTTTTTCTTTGCTTTCTCCTGCCACAGTTGATTATTGACTCTACTTTGCTATAAACCAGGGGTTAATAATGAGTGATGAGACTTCATAAGGCTAATATAGGCTCTGACAAAAGAAACTTAGGACAAATTAAAATGACTAAATGGCTTTAATTTTATGAACACATGTATAGCTGCTGAAATCTCCTGCATATGCAACCTTTCAGTCTAAGAAATCAGTAGTAGTCCAGGTAATCACAAATTGGTGAACTAAGACTTAATTTAAAAACCTGAAACTATATATATATATACCCCAATCACAAAATGGAAATGTTGCATGTTGTTTAATCCCATGCAATACATACAACTACTTTGAGCCAAGAAATGTTAGACAATATCCTTTTGAAAACTTCTACAGTAATGTTAGTGTTGGTGATTACACTGGACATATCTCCCAAGATGGAAAAAAAAATTTTCTATCTTTACATAAAGATAATTTTATCATTAGATTACTATAATTGGCTTGAAAGGCAGAATTAATAGCGTATAGAAAAAATGTTTGTGTTTGAAGGAGACACGTAAAATTACACTTTTGGAGATGGAGTTTGGAGATTTTCTTCCAATACAGTCATTTATCCCTATAAGTAAAACACGTGCAAGTTGGATAAATCAATGTTAAAATGTAAAATCTCCTTAATGTGGTTGAGTCATCCCTCTGTCAACTGTAGTACTGTGAAAAGAAGTTGGAGAAGTACTTGACACACCTCTAAGCAGGAGAAAAGAGAAATGTTAGCATAGTTTAACATCAAATGGAGTGTATTTCTTATGTAATTAGTTTATTCTTTCTGAAGGTTTATTTTCCTTTGGTCTACATTATTGCCTTTAAATTATTTTTTCAAATTAAAATTATGTTAACTAGATTTATTTTTGGATTGGTGTGAGTTTACTGCTTATGGTGACTGCATCTTGCCCTGAGTTGTTTTCTACTAGTAAATCTGACCGCTCCATAAGAAGTTACAATTTAAAAAAAGAGAATGGGAAATGCCAAAAACCATAAACTTTGTATAGTGAACCAGAGTAGTGCTTCTATATTTTTGTGTTATAATTACATCATTACATTTAAATGGATATTTTAAGGATGCATTGCCAGCCAACAAAATGACCTATAATTCTATTGTGATCTGAATGCAAGGGAACAGCAGCTGAAAAACAGTAGATGGACTACACCAGTATGAAAACAATTAATATGTTTTTTGTGGTTGCTTAGGCAAACCCTGAAGGCAGAGTGGGTCTATTATTTCTGACACCACTAAATTTGTTAAACTAGTTTTAAGAAAGCTTAGGATGCACTCATTGCACTGAGGCCGGGAGGAAAGCATTCAAGGCAGTTTTGGCTGAAGTGTTCTTACCCAGTATCTATTAATTCCCTGAATCATTCTCTGACTTTAATGATAATATTATAACCCTAGAATTAATTTAGTAATTGATCCACATAGCCTTAATTGCAGTATGCAGTAATGGAACTCTGATTGTACGTGAGCTAGGCTATAATCAGTGATGCATGCACTGGGGAAGAAAAATTCTGTCAGAGGTGAATGATCTTTGTGGGCTGTGGATATTTAAAAGTACAAGTTGACAAAAAAAACAAAGAAAGAACCAATCTTGCCATTTCTGTAACTAATGGAAATCCAGCTTAAGGGAATTCTGGGGTGTGTGTGTGTGTGTATATGTATATATATATATATATATCTATATATCTATATCTGTGATAGCTTTTTAATCTATTGGCCAGTTCCTCCTATATTTGTCAGGCAGTAGAAGCCTGAAGGCAATGAAGGAGTTCCTGCAAGTCCTGTGAAATTCTCTAGTATGAAAGGAGTCAACCTCTCTGTCTGCACTGCGGGAAGGTAAGCAGAGTGCAGCCTGCCTTTCAGTAAAAGAGAAAGGGTAGCTGGGTGGCCATACCCCTGGGGTGTGCCAGGCAGGCAGTTAGCACCTGCTGGGGCGTCCACGTGGATGTGACTCCTATTTTAAGCTGTCTAGCCAAAAACGGAAAGTAGGAGTGGGAGGAAGGAAAATGAAAGGCTTCAGATGACACATAGGAAAAGGAGAAAAATAAGAATACTGTGTGAAAGAGGATGAGGGGAAGTGAGGCACATGTGTAGTAAATGAAGCTTCATGGACAGAGGACTGTGCTTACTGGAACATCCACTGCAAGTCCACAATTTTGAAAGATGACTTGAAGAAGCATTTATTGTTAATCTACTGCTGCATATACAGAAGTCAGCAAGCTCTATCACTAATTGTGTATGGAGATTGTGTGCTTGATCTTGAGCTGCATACATTAGATGTCCACGCTTTCTAAGGCAAGTTCATACAAAAAAATAAGTATTTACGAGGATTCATTTGTAAAAATTTGTATTGTTGCTTTTGAGAAAGAAGTTTGTAGAAGATGGATAACTGCTGACAGTATGGTGCACACAAATGTTGTTTTACCTTTTGTAGCTTTAGGAGATAAATGTGTAAGGCATTTAGACCTGCCCTGCTTCTGACCTCTTCAGCTACTCATTTGAATATCCTATAGGGTAAAAAGCATCTGCCTCTCTCTCTTCTTTCTCTCAGCAGCTCTAGGAAGAATATGTGAAATGTGAACTACAGGTGCTGGAGGCAGTCTGAAAAAGTGTCCATGTGTATATATTAAAGCACTCAGACCATTTGAGAGAATGAAAAGCAGTGTAACAATACATTAATCTCAATCTACTAAAAAATTAGTATTATTAAATACTGCTTAATAGAACTCATTAAAGACTTTTTTGAACCTGTTCATTCCTGATAAAAATTAATGTCCAGAGAAAAGGAATTGCATAGAGAAAGAAATCTTTGCAGAAAAGTTACTTTCTGCTGCCTGATTGCATAGTAAGTACGAAATCTGCATATGATTTGTATATTCAAGGATAATTTATATGTTCAAGGAATAGATAAGATGCTGTATTTTGAAAGACTGGCAGTAGTAACCTTGACAGGAGAGGTTACAATGACAGTGTTACTGTATTGCTAGTAGCAACATCTGTGTTAAATGTGCTTTAATTAAGCTTGAGTTCTGAAGCTTATTGCTCTCTCAGTACTTGCTGACATTTTGTGCAAATGGGCTGGGATTATTAACACAGGCAGCCAGCTAGTCTCTGCCCCCCTACCCCCCAGTCCCAAAGACCTCTTCTCCAACTTGATACCTCTTCTCCCCTCTCAGGAGGAGAGAGGTGACACCCTGCTGAAAGGTAGCTAGCGGGGAGGGGTAGGAAACTCGGGGCTCAGTTAATCCTGTCTTCAAACACATGAGGCAGGTTCACTTAAATACCTTCATGAATTAACTCCAGTGTTTAATTCGTGAGCTTCCTTGAAGATGCAAGCCCAGTCAATTCATATGGCTCTATCTTTTCCTACTACATTTATGAAGTTATGTTGCTTAAATTGTCATCTTACTACAGACTTCAGTCTGGCTCATTGTTTGAGACTCTCCTGGTTTCCTGAACCTCGACTGGAAAAAGGTTTTGTAAATCTTCAGTACTAGCAAATAGAGGTCCCATTTTAGCTGAAATCCATACTACTAATTGCTTCTGCAAGGCAGACAAAATACTTAATTACTGCTAGAATTAAGATGTTAGCTTAGGCTTTTTCATGGCCCCCTGTTTCTGGGGGAAAAAAATTGCTGGTAAACTCAAGCTACAGTGCTCCATGTGTTTGTTTGGTGGTGGTGGTTTTTTGTTTTGGGTTTTTGTTTTTTGTTTGTTTGTTTGGGTTTTTTTTTTTAGTGGGAGGTTTGTGAGGTTTAATCTTTAAAATTTCATCTGTTTAGTGTGCAAGTGTCAGCAATGGTGAACAAATGAATGTGCTGAATGAAATGCAAGATTGAAACTTTGGACTCTTCCTGTTCCATTCTCTGGACTGTATATATAAAAGTTGGAATACCTGTGCATTTTATATGTTTTATGCACCTAATAATTGTGCGGGGATTGTGGATGGAGGGGAGATAGCCCCGTTGCCATAGGTCAACAGTAACATCTTTCAGTTTAAGGTCTGTCTTAGCTGAAGCCAGCCAAGAGCATTGTTTTACTGCAGTCCCCAAGGCTTGCAAATCAGATGCAAATCCAGAAGTCCCTTGTTGTAAAGGAATTGCAAACCAATGAAGTGAAATATCTTGCATCTTGCAACCCCATGTGTAGTCTGCATCTTATCTGTAAGCTTCCATAATTTGACTTTTGCATGTAAACCCAAGTGTTGGAGGACCTAAATCCAGCCCCATCCTTTTCCCTCCTCTGGCTGAGCAGGATGGAGGCGCATTACTGGGAATACATTTGCATGTGTACAGTATGTCTCCCTCCAGCAGCTGGGCTCAGTCTGGCCAGTAGCTGCCCGTGGATCCCAGTCTTCTCAGTTGCTGGCACCTGGGCATGTGAGCCCTGAGGCCCGCAGCCCAGGTGCCAGCAGCATGTATGGACGCCTTTGTACACACCAACACACACACACGCACACCTTGTGGGTCCCTACACTAGCCAGCCTTGTACACGCAGGCCAGTGGCTGGTCTTGGATTCTTGCTCTTCCCAGGTGCCTTAACCAAGACAGAGAAACATGCACAGAAATGTATGTTCACGCAAATGTGGCCACACATGCGCAAATGGGTCTTGCCCCTAGAAACCCTGAGATCCCGTGGTGTCTCCAGAAGCTCTTCAGGACTTCCCCAGAGTCCCCAATACCCAGCTTCTCCCATGGTCTTGCCCTTAGATGTGCACACATACACACCTACTGTCCCGCCTCTGGCTCCCAGGCCACTTAACCTGATCTCTGGCTGGCTTGATCTTTGCAGGTGCTCAGACACTCATTTCCACACCTGCACTAGCTCTGGTTTCTGGCATCATGGATATATGGGTCTCTGACCCCTGGTCCCACTCCAGCTGTTGCACTCGCCTCCCCCCACATGTGCACACAGATAGAGAATTTTGCCCAGGAAAAAGTTAGAAATGGAGTCTAATAAGAAGAGGGGACAGACTGTGCTGAACAGAGGCAGAACGTGGCCCTTCCGTCCCCCTATCCCTCTACTTTCCCATGCTTGTTCCTTCTCAAACAACCTTGATCATTCCTTTTCCCCACCTTTTCTTCTTCCCCTAAGCATCCCCTAATAAGTCTCATGGAATCCCAAAATGCTTTATCCCCTGTATCCCATAATGTGTCCCACACCCCTAGGCAGTGATTTGCTACCTCCATCCAGAAGGTGATCCTCGAGCTGCTCCATTGACTCCTGGTGATGGGTTTCACACCTGAACAATGGGGCTGAGGCTTTGCTGGGACAGCCCTGGGGGGGGCCCAGACAGGGTGTTTGTTCCTTGGAAGTCCTTGGTTTGGCTTCCCACCTGCATTTGTGCATCCCTGTGCTCCTCTGGGCTTGTGGAGTTGGGCCTTAGGTAGGCTGGTGGCCCATGTGATGGGCCTGGGAGCAGCTTGGGCAGGGTATTATTTGGGCTCCTCTTCCTGCCATTGTTGCTCTGATCTCCTTTGTGTGTGTGGAGATGATCTCCTCTTTCTATCACATAACCTATCATCAAGTTTAACCAAATAATATCAGAAAAAGCAAAGCTTCTAACTATCGTTTGGAAACTAATCTGCAGTGTGAATACTAATGTGTCAGAAATTTCCAATTGATTTTAAATATTTATTGGGCTGCTAAAATTAAATGATACTGAGTATCAGTTCCTTCAATGCTGGATGTATTTTGATGCCTAACTTTAGACATCTTAAAATTGCTTTATCATTTTGGATTTTTGGCTCGTATTCTGTAGTCTTTTTTTTTTTTCTCTCCCCTCTCCCCACTAGTAGCATTCATAGGATCAAAATGATGAATTAGAATTCTCTTCTAGACCATTCTTTTAGGAATAAAATTATGATATCAAATAGGCATGCACTATATCAAAATACATTTTTCATTAATAAGTTGTCAATTATTTTCTTGTAAGGAAAGGAAAGTGTAACAAAGCAATTGTAAACGGGGATGCCATCTGTTGTGATTTCTGCTATCAAAGACTGACCAATACTTCCTATATCTTGACTTTTAGGGATGAGATTTATCAACTGAATCATTCCCTGTTACTATTTTTTAATAAAATGTGATTATTTATAATATATTTATAATGCTTTAGCAGTAATTTTGGTCCTGGTGAATTTCTATTTGCAGCAGGTAGCAAATAGCTTTTGCCTTTCAGAAATGGGTCTGTATTTCAGCTTCTGTGTGGCAGATGAATAAGCTAATACATCCAATATTTTGGTTTTTTAGGTGCATGAGATAAAAGATTAATAGGATTCCTTCATGCAAAACTGCAGAAATAATAATAAAAAATTAGTGGAAATTATAACTAGGAACTGGAGAAGTAAATTCACTTAAACTGTGTAAAGAGCTTTCAATTTGCTACTTAATCTGTGTGATGGGGATGTTGAGTACCCTGTCACTTTTCTACATAGTATAGTGCTGTTCACTAAACGTAAAGGGGGAGGTTGATGTTACAGAATATTACTCTTAATTGTTTTTATTTATATGGTCTTTGGCAGTGAGATTTGTAGTGTAAGGATGGGGTTGATTCAAACAACTGTGAAAAGTTCACTGATGTGTCTGCAGTTTTGTTTGTGCTTTTCTGGTACAAGTTCGATGAATGTGGATATAAGGGATGAAGCATGTTGATGAAGCACACTGTAAGTTCTTATGCTTTGCAAATGTCAAAAACTATTATTAGATATCTTTTTGCTAATTCTTGTGCACTTTTACCACAGCTCTCTTCATTTACAACTTATATTCATTAAGGTAGATTTAAATCTATTTTATTTAACCCAATATATAACTAGCTAAAGCCTCCCATGCCATGATTACAAAAACAAGTGCATATTACAGCCAGAAATGGATCATGCACAAATATTTTTCAGTAATACTATTCTTTAATGCCTATCGCCATTATTCTCTAACAAATGTATTTTCCACACATGAAATGCAGGACCGAATCTTTTATTTTGTTCAGCGTAAAAATACCAGTTAGAAAACAGTCCAAATTTTTAATTAAAAATTACATGTTGCATCTTTCTCTGTTCTTGGGGGGGGAGGGGGGTGGAGACCTTAATTTCGCTATTGGTGTTTTTGCTGCTATATTACTTAAGGAAATGAGCAGAGATATAAAAGCCTGTGTGTAGTTCTTGAAGGCATAACTGTGATGATTAAAAACTATGTGGGGAAACAATTCTAAATTAACTTGAAATTCCAGTTCTCAGAAAACAAAAGAACCCTGAAAACTTAGTATCACTCTGGAAAAACCAATTCATTACTGAACTGTTGAAACATTGGCTTTCTTTTAATAGAAATTGCAGACATGGTCCACATTTGGGAAGAGCTATTTGAAACAGAATAGATACATTTCATTTTAAAGCTGCCAGAATTATTGTAAATACTAGTGTGAGTCACTAGTTTAATGGCTGAAATGCTAGAATCAAGTCTGTGAAAGGTGATGTGAGTTCCCTTTGCCATGTGTATCACCAGTTGGAGCTGTGGCAGGCAGGATAAAACACATTTCTTGCAGGTACGTGAAGCTGGAGCATTTGTACAGGTGTTCTTGGGAGTGTGGTGTGTTGGCCAGGTCAGTAACTTGGACTTTCAGTTTGCCACGCTTCTAAGCAGCTGTTACTCATAAGTGAAGAGCATTTGCAAGGCTCCCTGCATCCATTTCTGTACCTGCAGACTAGGGGTGGCAGGGTTCTGTGTGAAGTATGCGTGATCAGCAATTACGTTACTGATATATCATAATAGGGTATCAGTGAAAAGAAAGTAAATCAGGTCAATCTATAAAAGGCAACCTTATTGCAATCACTTTAAGAGCGGGATAATCAGTTTAAAGGAAAAAAAAAAAATCAAGTCCTTGTTTTAAGATCCTCAATAACTGCTCTCTTTGGTGTTTTTATTGTCTGTTTGATAAATAATAATTTTTGAACAGGGCAAGTTATGGATCTCTGAGACACCCAAATGCAAAAAGTATTTAAGTGAAGCTAAATACCACATATTATGATGTGAACTTAAATTGACAGGAAAGAATAGATACCACATATTGCTCAGAATTGTGTTTCACTACTTGTGCGTCTTAAGAGAAGACTGGGGAACTTTGGGACTGATGGCAATTTTCCTTCCTGCTCTGCTAGAACCAGAGGGGGTCATCCCATCCCTGCTAAATGCCAGGCTGTTGCTTTTTCCATTCCCGTTATTCCTAATACGCCAGTGTATACACCCCCCACACACACACACTGTGAGCATGGCTGGCCATAAGAAGTTCAATATACACAGGAGAACATCACCTCTAGCTGTTCAGGCACCACATATGGACAAACAGCACTCACATTAGCATGAGCTCTACATGGCCCAGTCCTGTCTTACTCACTGGCTTAACAGGCTCAAACTCACACACAGAGGTCTCTCTGGTAGCTCTTCTTTGACCTATGTTCACACCCATATCCTGTTGCAGACCTATAATCTTTCCAGTCTTCATTTCCTTCCTGGCTAGTCAAGCTTGAAATTTGTTAGTGTCTCTCATGCGTGTGCATACACAGAGTAGACAACACGCTCATGAAAAAAGAGAGCTTGGAATAGAGTTTAATAAGAAGATAGGAAGAAGTGCCATGTTCCGGCACTGGACTTGCACCTACTTGCATACAATCAGCTGCTTTCATCCCCCCTTTTCTGCTCTTTCTGTGCATGCTAGTTGATCCCTCCCTTTTTCATCCTTGTCTTGTTGCAGATAAACAACCTATCCCCGATTTATCCCCCCCCGTCCTCCCCTCCCCCCTTGGGGCCAGTGTTGCTACATCCATTCCCTATTTTGATATTTCTGGTATTACCTGAAGTACTCTTGGACTCATAGTCTTGAGGTGTTTACCAAAGTTCTGTTGGTTTAGTAAGACTCTGCTGCCCAAAAGATTTCCAGTGCTTCCCATTCACCTATCTGTGAAGTGTGTCTGTTTCTCCCACAACTGCCCCTTGAAGTGTTTGTGAAACCCAGCTGTTTCTCATGACACTGTGTAATTTTTAATTTCTTACTATGGCCTCTCTTGTATCCAGCAGATTCTCATGTGATGTTCAGGAGTTTTTCTTGCCCTCCTCAGTTAGCTTAACCTCACTTTAGGGCCCAGTTACCTGCTCACATGCCTCAACATTGCGCTTGTTCTCTTTTGTTCCAGAAAGTATAAGTTGTAGATTCCTTTGCCTGAGTTTCACCCAGTTTTCAGTCCAGCTAGTTGGAGTAGCCTGTGCTTAAGCCCAGGGAGACACTCAGGCTCTTATGGAGCCAAGCAATTTTAAATTTCTTCTAATTCTTTATAGTGAATGCTTGTATTATCAAGCGTCTTTGTACAAAACCAACAGGTTTTCTGCTTAACTTCTGCATATAAATACGTGTGAACTGGAAGTCTGACTTGCTGCAAGGTGGGGTAGGAGGTCTGCCTGTCTGGAAATAATCAGGAAAACATAGCTGTAGTTGGCAGTTTCTATGAATGCATAGGAGACAGATCCCTTCTCTTGTTCGCAAGCAGGCATGAACTTAAATTTCCTCTGTAAGTCATCAATCTTGTCAACACTCCTGAATTCCTCAGAAATAACAGAACATTTATTAATATTGGAGGAGACCAGCAATGCTGCTAAACATTCGAGATATTTCTGTAATTTTAACTTTTGCATGGGAAAAAAATTGACTTCACTTGCCTACTTCTTGATATTGATGAATTCAAATGAATTTTTTACAAAATAGCTACCTGTTAGGTCTTCAGCAACTTTATAGTGCATTATCAGTAAACAAAGGAAAAACAGAAAATCTAGAAATTTGTGACAGGTCATTCCTACCCTCTATTTATGCAACATCAGCTGGAATTGGGGAATTTCTGAAGAAATATTCAAGGTTGACCTCTGTGGGTTTTACATTAGTCAGTAATTGGCAGATAATGCAACACTACTAATAAAGACTTGAGCTCCTTGAGTTTATTACAGAATAGTGCCACCAATATAATCCAGACAGAATAGCTCTTTATATGACATGACCCAGACTGTTCTTAAACAGTACCTGACCTTTCTGGTATATGATGATCAGCATTGTCATACAGGCAGAAAACACTGAAAACTTAGAGTATCTCATTCTTTCATGTAACTCCCAGCTAATCCTCTCAAGTAATGATTGTCTGTTACCCCTTGCCTAGGCTGTATTTGATTTGATGCTTTGAAGTAAATGTGATTTTTTCCCAGTGTTCCTCAAGCCTTTTGTTCTCCCATACTTTCTTATTCAGTTCTATAGCCATTTGTCTCCTTCTTCAGAAGATGCATCTGTAGTTCATTTATAAACTCATTTAACTATTGGATGAATGATGTAATTAGCTTTATATTTCTTAGTTGCTTCACTTATGGTCTTGGATATATATTCTTGATATTTTATTCTCTAATTTGTACTGATTTATATTTTACTATTTTTATTGTTTCCATATTTTAATCAATCTGTGATGTAACTTGCCACTAAACAAAAAGGAAGTATACTGTAGTTGAAGAATATGAATGGCAGGACAATATACTATTAATTTACTACAGTGTTTCCTGCACCGTAGTTGGTAGCAAATCAATAAATTACTGGGTTCACAAGGCAGCTAGTCAACCATGATATGGAAAACTTGTTATAAAGTTCATTATTAGAGCTATGAACCCAGAAACAGTAACACAGTATTCAACAGTGGGATTGTCATTAGAACTGAAGCTAGTAATTTGTCTAGCTCAATATTAACTGACCTCGGCAATGATCTATCAGCCAGGAACCCCCCTGAGAGGAGTGACAGTTGCAGTCTTCCACATTCATAGTGTTTAATTCACAGTAGTCTAAAGGAAATTGAAATGTTAAATTCTGCCAGTGTGAAGATCAGGCTTATTTATTGTTAGTCTCAATGCCTGATCTTGGGAGCTATGGATAATATTAACAAAACTTGAAGAAAGTTGGTTATTGGCAGTCTGTAGGTACAAGTGTAAAAAGGTTAAATATCAAATTCTGAGAATTGAAAGATTCTTCCATAATTCGTCTTTGTTCCTTGGGAGTGCCATAGTGGAACTGGTGCTTGACTTGCTTAAGAGCTCACAGCCCTTTTGTGCAGGACAGTGAAAGTGCTGCGGGTACCTCACCCTTGTGTTCAAAATAGCGTGTGCAAAAGGGAATACACCACAGATACACTTATAGCCAAGAATTTTCACTACTAGCTTAATTGCAATTGTAATCAAATCCACATGCAAACCCCAATTATTATTAGTCTATTTGCAATAATACTTGTAGTCCAAAATAATGTGGAAAAGCCTCATATACTACCTTTAAAATGTTTACACAAGAACTCACTAGCACCTACCCCTGTTCCTCAGTCTTATGGCCACTCTTCCCATGTCCCTCTGCCCTGACGTTGACAGTCTCAGGCTTCTTGGAGCAGTGTGGTGGTGAGGCACTGCAGCACATCATTAGCACCTGGGAAATGTTTGATGTTGGTGGTAAGAGCCACTTATTCCTTAGTCTGAGGGTCTGTGAGGGGTTATTTTTATAATGGAGGTATGACATTTGAATCTTCTGACAGGTTTCTGAATGATCCCTTTTGAAAATGTCTGGGTCTAAGCATTCATGTGAAAGGAAAAGTATTTAAAAAGTCTGAAGGGCTGCGAGACAATAATGCCTGTGGCACTCACAAATTGTGCATGTATTCCCTAGTTTTAAAAGCTTACATTGTTATTAAGCACTTGTTTCTGTCCTACTTGCTGACAAGAGTGTGTTTGTTGAAACTAATTATTGGGGATTGGCCTTACAAAATCAAGCTTTCATATTTAGGGCCAATGTTGGCTCTTATTTATGAGATAAAAACCTTGCGTGTTTTACTAATGGTAGAAAAGTGTGTTATGGGTTTGTGTGGCACGGTTTTCCTTGGTGGCAGGGGAGGGGGGCTGCAGAGGCAGCCCCTTTAAGAAGCTGCTGGAAAATTCGCCGCCCCAAAATGTCGGACC
>VYZV01031668.1:123052-139178 GCA_013401275.1 Pandion haliaetus | reverse complement strand
TATATCCCAAAGGGATCCCAGAGGACTTTAAAGACTCAACAATAAAATACACAACAAAGTAAACATTAATTACAATTACACCATTACTAGAAAATATGAGGATATTAAAAATCTGGCAGTCTGTGGCTTGCTTCTGCTCTCATTTGAATTCATTAGCCAAGCTCACCCAGAGTGCAAATGGATTATTAGTTGTTCTGCCATATCTGGTTTAAGAAATTTTCTGTACAAGTATTGCAGTGAGAGCAAAGGAGGGTAGAAAAGTGTGTAAATACCCTTCTGAGGTTGCCTACAAAATCGGCTCTACTCATGCCAGGTCACTTAAGTGGGATGTTGTTTTTGAACTCTGAGCCACTTGAATTAATCCCTCTCTTGTTTGGGTGGTGGTTGTGCTCTGTTTAGGCTCTGTGAGGCTGGTTCCTTGTTAGATGGGAGGAGGCTAAACAGGTTGTCTTTCAAATGTCACGTGCCTACAACATCAGAGTGGGAGGTCATATAGTGCTTTGTACAGCCTGTTCTTTTTCCATACATAAGCCTTGAAATAGTTTAAACTTCAGCCCTGTTACTGTCATTCTTGTGTTACCAGTGTTAACACCTCACTGAGGTGAACAGAGCAGTTTATACCTCTTGAGCTGCTCTTGCAGGCTTTTGTAGGTTCAAGTTTCTTTACCGANACCATTAACCAGTAAGGGTCTTTTCCAACCTAAATGATTCCATGATTCTGAGTGTCTACCTTTTTACTTTCTTTCCTTAAATGCATATTGTTATTGCTGAAGAACAAGATGAAAGCTTGAGGGATGTTAATGTGTTCTACTGTAGCATCTCAGATAACAGTACCCCGAAACTGCAGGTGGGAACAGGAAAATTCACTGCAGCAGGCACTTCATGGACTCGTTGCATGAAGACAGTCCCTGTCTTTGAGAGGTTGCTAGCTAGGACTTGAAAAAACAGAAAAAAAAGAGAATCCCAGAATTGTTTGGGAGGGGAATTGCTAAAGTGATGGGACTACTTTCAGAGTAAAGTCTTGCTGACCACAAAAATAGAGCCAGGAAGCCGGATGCTATTTTTGTGGACGGTTAATATAGGTGGCTTACTTTGTGTCATTTCTTTTCTAATGCACAATAAAGTCTAGCCTTATTCTGAAAGATTTCCAGAGCCCCCTGAAATTATGTTAAATTATTATTTTTTTTTTCAACTGTTGACACAAGTTGTTTGTTTGTATCTGAAGATAAAGATATACTGCTATTAAACATAAATTGGGCGATGTCTGAGCGGGTATGTAAATTTTTTTTTTTTACTGGTTTGCAAGAGTTCTTGCCCATTGAGATAGCTTTCAGTTTCTGAAAATATTAATTTTCCTTGGGTTTTGTCCACAACATATGAAAACTCTACTTCAAATAATTTCTTCTTAAAATCATTTTTCTTTCTCAATCTCAGGGCTTTTCTTTAGTTTCTAACACTTAATCATTGCGAGAAAGTTGTTTGCCGATACTGTCTTGTTTTTCAGATTTGTAATGAAGCATGAGGGATTTTTACATCTTGCGGTGAAAGCTTTGCATGGGTCTTACTGTAAACCTTTCACAATGTCTTTAATTTGTTTATTTTTGGGAGATGGAAGAAAGGGAAATGGTGACTTACAGACAAGCTCTCTGCTCCATTTCCTCTATACAGCAGATAACTCAAGTACAAATGCTGCTGTGCCCAAGACACTGAGCTCTAATTTTTGGTCATAGGTACATGCACTGGTGGCCTATTTACTAACCTGTGATCTGCAATATAATTGTTGTACTATAGTTAAGAGCCTAAACTCTGAGTAAAGGTGAGCAAACATGCTCGAGTAGATACCCAGGTGGAACCTTCTGAAGTTCCCTTCTGTAGTGTTTTGGATTATACCTTTCTGATCCCACTATAGCCAAGCATTGGGAATCAAAACACATGTAACTCCCAGGGAAGTGCTATAAAAATGTTGTTTCTTTCTGAAACTGTATTTAAGTGTAGGTTGGCATAATAATAATGGCACTCGGGATCATTAGACCTTTGAATAGGACCCAAGTCTTTTCACTCATCAGTGATACACAAACTGATAGAAGAATGCTAAGTTGGACAGTGTTTTTTGTGTCATGCTGTGTTCGACACAGCGCTGTTATAAATGCACTTATAGGAAATACAAATTCATCTTCTGTATGTGAAGGTGTAGCTTTCTGCTTACTGTTCCACAGCATTGTAGAAATCTCCCTCCTGTTCTGGTTAAAGTTGCCATACATTTTGAAAAGTCTGGATAGATCCCATTAGAAAAGAATCCACCTGAGGACATTATCTTCTCTGAAAGGAAATTGGTATTCTCCCTTAAAAAGACTTTTTGAAATTATTTTATCATTCATTAACTTACTTAAAAGAAAAAACTTTAAACCTGCATTTTTTTAATGGTCTGATTATTAGTTGGAATTTAAGGACTGAACTTGTAATTACTGATGAAAGTCTACCTGTGGGAGCAGGAACTAGATAGAACCTTGTTTCACTTGTTTAAACATAAATCTCCTCAATTTGAGATTAAATAGACTTCCCTGGGTTACTAGGAGTAGCCTTCTCTTTTCTGTGCCTGTAGGCCATCTACTAACAAGTGAAAAAAAAGAGTGCATATATGGGTGACAGAGATGTCACAAAATGTGACTAGCTTTGTTGCAGGTATCATTAGAAATGGGTGTATTTTGTGGACTAAGTGTGGAAATGAAAGGCAGACTGGAAGGAATAATTTTTTATTTGTAATAAAACCAGATAATGTTCAAGTCATTTGAAATCCCAGTGGTAAGGACTTGGGTACAACGTGATAACTGCAGTGATTTTAGAAGGAAATAAGTAAATAAAAAGTAAGAAATATTAGCTCAAGTCAGAGCTTTAATTTGTATTAAGGCTTGTGTTTTTAGAACAGAGGCAGAATGTACATGACAAAGAATGGCAATGAATTAGTGAAAGTAGGTGTCTGAAAGAAACTAGCCTGTGTTTGTGGGAGCATGAAACTGTCAAAAAGAAACTGCTACTTTCACACTGTCATATACAAACCTCACAATGAGCCTAGCAAGGAAGTGTAGAGAAAGTCTCCATTGTTCGTCCAAGAGAAATAGTGCAGGTCTCAGAGTATAAATGGCTCTGGGTTTAGTTTTTGTAGCATTTAATATCAGTCTGTAAGACTCAAAGAAGGAGAGGTGATCTAAATGAAAATAGGAAAGTCCAGGGATTTTGTTATGAAAACTTTTTTCAAACTTTTTACATAGCACCTTTAAAATACTGAAGTAGTATGTTAAAACTTATCTCAAGAGTGGGAAATAATTGGGAATTATTACTGCAAATTCTACAAAGCATCTCCTTTATATGTTTATAGTGTGCAGAAAATATAAATAATAGCTGATTAGTAGTCTTGATTTAGAGCTCTCTGTTTCCTCCCCATATTGGATAAATCTCCTACTGATGGATCAATCATTTAATCAATCTACTAACATGGCCTTCAGCACTATAGTATCTGAGTGCCTCCCAGTGTTGGAACGCTCAATAATGCTTGGTTTTTCTCCAGTTACTCTGTACTCCTTAATTTGATTTTGTTCTTAGTTACACTGATGTAAATCTAAAACTACTCCATTGATTTTGAAGGAGCAAGCCAGCATTTGAGCCTGAAGAGCAGAATCTAACCCTCTTCTTGCAATTCCCCAGCTATTCTTAAGTTGTACTAATAATATTTCTTGGAGTTATTAATCTGCTCTGTCATTTATTCTCCCTGTTCCTGCTGCATCTTTTTTTCTTCTGCCGCTTTGGGTATAATCCGAAGTCCACTGAAATTGCTGTCAGTCTTTCTATTGATTTCAGCTGACTGTGGCTCAGTTTTCCACTTGCCCCTCTCTCTCCTTTTTTTCCCCTCTGCAGACCCTGATGGTTCCTGTGAGAGTTTGTCTATCTCAGTAGAGGCTTCTAATTAATTACAGTTACAGGTATTCCTACAGTTCTGTGAAGAAGCACCTTGCTGTATTGGGTTCCTAATACCCATCTTTTCCTTAATACCCATTGCTTCTCTCAGTTTAGTTTTTCTTTGAGATTGCCCTCTCCTCATGCTGCAGGTCTTGCCCTCAGGTTCAGCATCTTGTATTTTAGGGAGAGCTTTGCTAAGGGCCTGACCTGAGTTCTGTGGAAAAATGAATGGAGAAACCCCACTTATTTCCTTGAGAATTTTGGTCAGGATAAAATGTTGTAGTGAATATGAAAAAGCTTTTGAATGAGATAGTTGTGGCTCTTCCTTTGATTTTTTTTTTTTTTTTTCTCTTTTCTTTCCCCTTCCTGCCTTCAGTGTTGGAAGCAGAAGAAAATAAAAAGAAGAGGAGTTAAGAATTTAAGCTGGGAGCCTTGGCAGGTAAGAGGTGTGTTTTCTTACTTGCTGGCGAGGCGTTTCTGGAAGTGCTGATGTGACTTGGCAGTGGGTTGGCTCAGCTCTGGAGACAAGGCTGGCCCAAGACCTGCACAGTCAGGTTGAGCTCCCTGTTTCTTCGCAGCCTTTCTGCATAACCACAGGCAAATGCATCCCTTTGCTGGTTCCTCGCCTGTGACAGGCAGAACTGCTTCCGTGCCACAGGAGTGTGACTTGAGGAGAAATGCGATAAAGGCTGGGAAATAATGAGCTGGTGTAATAGGTGGCAGTGCTTGTGAGCTACTTGGACAAAGTTGCCTGGTTCGAGGGTGACAACTGTGTTTTGTGGACACCTGGGCTGGTGTTTGCATTGTTTCAAGAAATGTTTTACTAAGGTACTTGTGTGGTATCTGTAACTTCACTGCATTCTCTTCTTTGAAGACTCATTTGATTAGTCTCATTTCCTGTTCTACATGGTTTTTAAATGGGGTGGAGGTGAAATATAGCATAATCAAGATGCAACACTTGCTTTCATGTAAAAACTGTGCCGAAAGCACAATAACAACTTTAGAAAGCCAAGCACTCATTGTTGGAGAACTGCAGTTCACAAAGACACTTCCTAAGGTCTTACTTGAGGCACATCTGAGGACAAAAGGCTTTTCTTGGGGATAAAAGCCATAGCCAGGCTGCCAGATTTCAAACTTTCCTCCGAAGCTTGAAGCACGGGAGTTTTTTTCAGAGGAGGAGCTGAAAGCAAGCGTAATATGCCTTAACCTTGTTTTTGGAAAAAGTTGTACTGTTTCCAAAAAGCTCAGCCTGAGGCAGTCATGCATCATAGATAAATCAGCTAAAAATGGCAAAATATTGGTGGGGTATGAACAACTGCAGGTAGTTGTTTAATCACTTGTGTCAAGTAATCTTAATAACAGATGTTGCTACTGATTCAGTCAATTATATAAATTGTCCTGCAGTCTTTCCTGGCCTCTTACTGAGGCAAAGCTATTGATAAATAAGATGTGTCTGAGTGAGACAGCAGTACTTGGCCCTATGACTCTGTCTTAAAAGACAGAGCTTACCCAAACAGGGAGTGACTGAGGTATTTCTGCTTCTCTGCCTTTTTCTTCATAGCACACTGTAGCAGGAATCCTTGATTTTACTCCCCCTCCTACAAATTTGTGAGAATACATTTAAATTTTAGTATTTGGAGATCCAGATGATGTAAATAACATCAAAATAAGTATTGCCTGTTTGAAATTCCCTGCTAGGTCCACCTGTTGTGCTTTGCCTGACATAGGGATAACAAGCTCTGTGGGATGGTGAGTGCCTCCCTTACTCATCTGCACAGCCCTGAGCATAGCAGTGTTGTGCTGCTTTTTGGAGGGGGCTTCTAGCAACACATCACATGAGAAATACCTAACTCTGTGACTGAGACTTTGCAGGCATGTCAAGCAAGCTTGGCTCAAACTCAGAGGTCAGAAGAAGTTCATGGCTGATAAGAGAATAAATAATTTTCTAATCTGAAATAATTTGGTCCTAGCATTTAGGAGAAGACTCATCAATACAAACTAACTGGCAGCATTGTAAAAATAAATTTTTAGTTGCAAAATTTTTGGTCTCAGAATTACATATTTGTGTTTTCACTGTCTATGTCACTAACAGACCTCTAACAAGCTGTACATGAAGATGATTAGGGATATGTTGTTTGGTTTGGAAGAATTTATCTTTTGGGTTTGGATGTTTGGTGTTTTTTCTTGTTTTTTGTTTGGTTTGTTTTTTTTTTTTTTTTTTTTTAATTTGCAAGTGCTTTCTTGGTTTCTTGAAATTTTCAAAACCATATATTGGCATCTGTTTTTTGCTGTGAAGTTACATCATCTCCAAGCAAACCAGTGTAATGCATCAGGCTGTCTCCCTATGTGTGCTGGGTCATATGTTTAGTATTAAAGCTCAGTTTCTGTGCTTTTTCATAACAGTTTAGTTGTCTGCTAGGAACTGGTAGTTAAAGTATGGCAGACTTCAGATAATTCTTCAGGCTCAGCCTCTGTTTCCATTGCCTTTGATCAGGATACATTCAACTCTCAAATATTTATAATTATTTTTTCACATGCTCCTTTTGATTTTCGTAGATGTGCCCTTCCATACAATAGGAATAGTGAATGATTTCTTATTGTGGTTCCTTGGCATATAAACATTATGTTACTATGAACTCTGATCAAATTTGGACTGTAAGTGCAAGTAAGAATAGGAAGACATGGATCCTACAACAAAGAGTTTGCAGTTAAAGTGGTAACAAGTGACATGGAAAAGGTGGAGAAGACAACTGTCAAAATATAGCATGTTCAAGGATATACAAATACGTGTATAGACATATATACCCTTGTTTATCTCTGCAGTTTAATTTAACATCATATTAAAAAAAAAAAAAAGACAGTAGAAAGACTAATCTATAAAAAGATTTGAACCATGTGGCAGAACTTGTCTTACTGATGAAAATGAAAAGCAGCCAGGGATTGAAAGAGGGGGGATGTTGGTATTTATCCTGGATAGGTTGTTTTAAAGTCATTAAAAAGAAATTACTCAACCTTTTCCCAAATAAAGTATAAATTTTTCATGACTTTTCCCTCTATATGATTTTGATGAGAAAGTGGGTATTGGTACAGTTGCAGAAACTTCCTCCACACAGATGTTGTAAAGCATGTTAAATCTGTAGTCCGTTATTTGGACACCCATTGTAGGCTGAAGACTGTAGCTCTATGAAACAATGAAAAGGAGTTTGTCTGAGGTTGTACACTCGCCTCAGATTTTGCTTCTAGTTTGGTAAATAATATAAATGTTCTCAGGCAAATCCTCATTATAATCCCATTTTCTGTTGCAGATATGGTTTTGGTCAATCTGAGAATTTGGGTCTGTTTGTGTGGCGACGGTGGGAAGTGGGTTGGGAGGAATTGCTGTTACTGTATTACTTCCCCTCCAGAAAGGTCTCAAAATGAAACCAACTGCTAAATTGGTAATCTGCAAGCTCACAGTATTTGCATGCATTTCTGTGTGGCTGTGGGAGGGAGGAGGCCCCTGTTCTTGCACACCATTTGTTTTCTGTGTCATCCTGAACTTTGAAATCTGAATCTTTTATTTGCGTGGATGGCTTTAGTTTTGGTTTGGTTTGTAGTAGTTTTTGTAAAAATCCATGACTGAGGCTTGTTTGCAAGAGTGGCTTGTGAGTGGGTACCTCTGTGTGATTGATCATTAGAACCACCAGGTCTAAAGAATATCATATTTATGTCAAAGGACCAAGTCCAAATTGTATTGTGATGTTTTATTGGAGTGTTCATATGCGAGGGTACTTACTATTATGTCTTTGTGGATTTCAACTGCGAGAACTGTTGCCTAAAACAGGAATGAGGATGATTTTATAGCACTGAAGAGACTTAGGATATGGTTCATTCTTGTCCCTTTGTTTTGCACCCAGCAGTTGCTCATGTAACTGAGAATCAGTGGATGACTATTCCCATATGACACAAGTTGAAATCATACACACCCGCCACTGATACATCCATGAAAATGGGAGCAAATGGGAAGTGATAACTAAAGAAGCTGAGGGCACCAGAAAACATGCATGAAATGTCCTTTCATGTGTCCTGTTCTGACAAGTAGAAACTGTCACTCTTAAAGTTTTGATGCAACCAAGGCTAGGTTTTTTAATCTTGATGGTTTTGGGTATCAGGTAGGATGGGTGGTGATCTCTTGCCTGAATATCATGAGCAGTGAAAATCATGTGGCTCTAAGAAATGGCAGAGTAGGTGACTGATCAAATGTGACCTCTTCCTAAAAGCAGTGTTGCTAGAGCAGCTGAGATGAGATTGGGAGAAGGTGGCACTAGAGTCTTGGAGAAATGTCATGAATTTAGAAATGCCTTGGATCAATCTGCTTGTGATCTGAAATTATAATCCAGTGTCTTACACACTTGTTTGTGACTTTGTGAGCAAATTTTGTGTGCATGGCAGGATTGTTTTTACTACTTCAGTTTACATCAGAATGCTCCTGGTCATTTTTCTGCTAATGATTTTGCTTGCTCTTTAGAAACATTTTTTTGATCAAAAAATGCCCACAATTAAAAAGCATCGCTAAGTTGCCCCTGAAGATAAGTGATTCCTCTGCCTTCGTCCTATAAAACCGAACTTGTTCATATGTCCCTTGCACATGAGTACATTGTGTTACGTGCATGATTTTTCTTTCTGAAAACTGGATAATGGCTGTAAGTGAATCAGTAGTTAAAAGCTCAAGTATTTCATTCATGCTTCCCTGTGGGAAGTCCCGTCGCTGTTTCCAGTCCTGGTCTGTAGGATCTAACCAGCCCTGGTGTAGCTGAGCCAGCTGAAGGGCAGGGTTTCTGAAAAGCTTTACCTTTCTTTGGCCTTGAGGCTTATGTGTGGGTGTTAAATTCTTGTTAATTTTTTTTCTAAAAGGGGGAAATGTTCTTTATTTAGGAGAAAAAAATAGTCAAGAGCTTTATCTGGCTTTCGTGCTTTCTGTGCGTGTTTTAATAATGTTGCTTTCCACTGGGAGGTGTTGGTCCAGCTTACCTGGAAGCCATATGCATCTGGACTGTTTTTCAGAGGTGATGAATAAGTCTCAATCTGAAGCTGACATGGTGTTGTGGGCACCTCGGAACCTGTGAAGATCAGCTCGTGAATATTTTTCATGGTTTTTCTTAAGTGTCATTTAAAAGTTAGTTAAAATTCTAACAAATGCCAGCTCTGTGGAGCTGTTAAGCTTCTCCAAAATACAGGGTCAGTGCAGCGGACAAATCCTCTTTCTCTCTTTGGCCAATATCACAATCATTTACAAAACTCCAGGAAGTTTTGTGTGTCCTCTTCTCCTTCCAGTCAGATACCTGTTCAACAAAGGAAAGTGATCACCTCATTTAGCAAATTCAGTTCTGAAGGGTAAGCAGCATTTGTGGTGTCTGCTCATGTGAAAAATCATAGTTTTCCATTTCTAGAGTTTTAATCACTTTAAAGAAAAAGATGTTAAACATGGATTAATTTAACCATGTGAATAAGTAAGCATATGTAAGTATAGAATGATTTAATCAAGCAAACTAACTTGCTTAATGTCAGCATGTGAGAATGTAGATGCACATGCTTTTCATGTGAAAGGGTTGGTGGTGATGGAAAGGACTGACCAAACCAAGCCAGAGCCCCTGTTCCCATGGGGCAGGTAAGACCCATGCCCAGGACTTGCAGCTGCAGCCACAGATGCAGGTGTGTGTTTGCTCCATGACTCCTCTGGAAGGAGGACTTCAGGTTTCAGTGCCTATTATGCTTTGTGGATCAAAGTGCATTTTGACTGTGGCTTCCTCTGAGAGGAAACAAGATCTAGCAGAGTTATCTGGATGATTTGTGTTGGTTATCTGCCATATAAGCTTGCCACAGAAGTAGCTCACGGTTGTTATACTATTTCCTGATATGGCACAGGGAACATCCAAGGTTGAGCGCAAGAGAAAGAACAGAGAAATATTGGGCAAAAGCTTACAAAATAACTTTCCGTTGGGAGACTTGATATCAAGTGAAACATCAGAATTGATTGTTGCTGTTACTGCTGTTATAAGGACAATTATAAGCTTGCTGGTTTAAGTCTGACCCATTGTCCTGAAATGCTGTTGCCAGTTATCATTAGGAAGCCAAGTGTTGCTAACATACTCAAACGCACAGCAGAGTTCTGGCTCTTAAGTATCTGGACAAACTCCTAATATTAGGAACAGGAGTCAAATGGCCATCCTTTCTCCTGTGCTAACACACCCTGCCATTAACAGACTGAAGGCAATTTTAATAAAATACATAGCCCTGCTGAGCTGGTCTCAGAAAATAAATAAGCAGTGTAGAAAAGAAGCTTTTGTTTAAAAGTAATTATTTAAACTATGCATTACAGGTAATTTTCCTTTACCGATAAAGTAAATGCTATCAGAATTTCAATAATAGCTCTGTGTTACTTATCTAGATAACATGATATTGTCATTTCCAGGAGCTTAAAATGCTGTTTTATTTTCATTTGTGTTGAATATAAGGGTAAATGAGACCTGAAGATATATAGAAAAAACCCCATGGGTTTTGTATAATTTTCTGAGTGCAGTGTTTTGTTTTCCAACTTTTTATAATAAAGTAACAATCTAATGATAGCTTCATAAAGTGTGGACTTAAAACAGTAGGGTGAGGAGCATCTTATTTTCTGTTTTGTGTAAACATGCTGCATTTCACAGTTGACAGAAAACACAATTCTTTGAAGAGGTTTGTCAATAATAACCGTAACAGTGTGGTAACTTTATAGTGTACATGCAGATGTAGCCAAACACTAAGTGCTGCAACCCATATATAGCTCAGAAAAAGCAGAGGTGTCATTTTTTACCCAAGAGAATTTTCACTTTCAAAAATTACATGAAAAACTTAGCCTCTATGTTTCTTCCTCTTAGCATTATTTCTACAGCGTAAACCTCTGTAATGATCAGAAAAGACAAAGCAGCTGAAGGAGGAAAGCAACTTTTTTTTTTCCTTGAAGTAACATTTCTGTGTTGGGTCTTTAACAAAGAAGATGGACATTTTTGTTTCAATGAAAACTTTTTTAATTATTATAATTCCTAGTTTGGATATCTGTATATTTTCTGTGTCAGTTATGGATGAGGAAGGGTTGCTGCTTTGAGAGTGGACAGCCTGAAGCCCTGATTGTGCAGCTGAGCCCATGTGGGGTTGTCCCCTGTGATGCTTGGCTGCAACCTCCGTTTCTAGCCAAGAGCCCCACAGCATTCTTTAGCTGCAAGGAGGTAAGGCAGGATAGATACAAGTGCATTAAGGGCAGTTTTCAAACCAAATTGAGGCCTAAATTCTGTCTAATCCCTGACCTAGTGTTTTTTTTACTGGATGTCTCTAGGCCTTTAGAGATACCTAGCCAGATGAAAGTGAAGGCCCAGGGATTAGGTGGATTTTTAGATCATTTACATCTAGCCGTAGGCTGTCTGTGCTGGAGTTTCCAATTACGCAAAATGGAGAAAATATCATTTGCCTACTTCAGAGAAGATTTGTGAGGATCAATGTGTTTGAGATTGTGACAGTAGGATATATCTGTAACTTACATAGGTAATAGATCAACTTAAATACTTTTAATAAAAGTGGGTACAATAATTCATTGCTCTGTCACAGGAATATTGTGACGCTTAGTGTTTGTGATCTATGTGAAAGAGGTTGAGATCTTTTGATTAAAAAGTGATATTGATATAACTGTGTGAATTATGGTCATGCCTGTTTCCATGCTGAATTTACTTCTTGACCTAGCCAGGCTGGTGTTTTAATCTGTGGCAAGTGAAAATTGTTGTCCCCCCTTATGGAAAGTTTCACCTCTTTCAAGCCGTGCTGACCCTCTCTTGGCTTTCTCCTGTTTCTGCTCTTTGGGGAAGAAGGATGGTGCTGAGGCAGAGGGCAGAGCAGGCAGCCAATGCCAGGCGGGGGTCTTGCTGCTCAAGAGCCTGGCCGATAGCAAGGTAGCACTGCGACTTGGAGCTGGCAGGCAGAAATCAAAATGCCACCCCTTGGCTGTGGAAAGAGCTAAGGATTTGTCTCCAGCAAGTGACAGGCGCCAAGGTACTGTCGCCCGTTTTCTAATTTTAGCGGGAAGGCTGGCAGGGATCTTACCTAGACAGACAAACGTTGTTTCTGCCCGGGCCGATCTGCTGCCGTGGGTCCTGTTCCAAATTGCTCGGCTCAGTGCCTCCCCGGCTTTCAGGAGGTGGTGTGCCGGCAGGAGGGAGAGGGGAAACCCCTACCCTTTTCTCAGAAGGCTTGTGAAGCTTCTGAGCCTGCTTCAAGACAGTAAAACTCATACCTTATACTAGCTGTCTGAAAAGAAGTGTTTGTAGGAATGTTATTAGTAATGCAGTGATTGATTTACGAAGCCTGTTTGAAGTGCCTGTGACAGTACATGTAGTTGCGTGCGTAGGAGAAGCTCCTGTGTGTCCTCTTGCCTGGTGACTTGGGTGTGGTTCCAGTACAGAAGCAGAAGTGGTTAGGGGAGTCCACCAAAGGGGAAAGAGAGTGGGTCTTCCCCCTTCCAAAGGGACTACTGGGGCTTGTGTGATCATTACACAGCATTTTCTGTCAAATTGCTCTGGTTTTGACTTGATTTTTGGAAGAAGTGTCTAGGGAAAGGTATGAAGGAGTCCTTGACTCACAAGTCACCCTCACAGATTAGAGGCTGTGCAATGCATCCACCCCTCTGCCTCGTGCAGAGTGGCATGATATTCATGGTGTCACTAGAAACTTCTACCGTAGGGAGCTGTCTGGCCATTTCTGGGGTGGGCTTTACTGGCACTCTTAACTAGCCTTTTCAATGGCCTCAGAGCCCTTTAGAAAGGTAAGTGTAGTTCAATATACCTATTTTGCCCTTGGAGAACTCGGGGCACAAGGGAGAGACTGCAGAAGGTTTCAGCAGCGGAGCCAGAGGTCACTTGAAGTTCCTTCTGGTACTGGGCTTACCCGCACCTACTGCTGGAAGAAAGGGGCAGCCCTGCTCCACCAGCCTTCTCCCCAACCACAAAGGTAAGCTGGCAGAAAAGTGACTTTGGGAAACAGTGAAGCATGTTCTGCTGGTTTAACTCACTGAACTGTTCCTTGCGAGCTCAGACAAATGCCAACAAGGCACTGTTTTTGTACAGTCTTGAACAGCAAATACTGAGGCATCTGTCACACTTTGAAAATATCTGTAAGGATGCTGTAGCTAATAGTGTAGCTGTACTTTTCTTGAAAGAGCCCCTATTCAGAAACAGTCTTAAATTGAAGAGAGCCTATTGGCATATATTATTAATGTACTATTAACACTAGTTTTTATTAATGAGTTTTTCATTCTTGTAACTATGACATGGCCAGTATTTAGCTATTCTGGGCAATATGTAAATAATTGGGAGTGTTCTTTTGTCAAATGTGGCTGTAGATGGACAACACAGAAGAGTTGATATTTATCACATATTTCAAAGGTCATTTTCACCATCTCCACTAAAAGCTGTGCTTGCTTCAAGCACATCTTGCTTGATGGAGGATAAGTTCTGCCATTTTGAGAGGGGTAGTTTTTATTTAGAATTGTGAATGTGTTTAGCCACATGAGGCTGTCAATCAGTGAGATGAAAGCCCAGTAGGATTATTTCTGTAAGTGGCCAATTTCCCCCACCCTTTCCCTCCAAATCAAGGACAGATGAAAGGTCGTGATTAAAACAGTGATTCCACACACGACCACCACCCCACCCCCCCAAATTGTAAGTAACAGTTTGCAACTGTTTTTTACCAAGATGTCAAAACTGTATTTTATCTTGGGGAAAGAGGGGAGGAAGAAAATTATAAGTTCTTGAAAATGTTGGCAATTTTCCAAATGGTTGTGTTGAAATTTATTTTAATTATTGTACTTGTGTCAGTTCCTAGCAGGGGTGAAAGGGGGGAAAATAATTCAGTATTATGCAGCTATGGATTAAACAATTAATGGTGAGCCTCTGTATCCTATTAGTATATTTGAATTCATTATTTCAACAAATTGTTTTATGAATCAGTGACTAGTGGATTTAACCGTTTATTTTGTAGTCAAAACAGAACAGAAGAATAATTGTCTTGCTGAAGCACACCTTTATGTGTATGAATCTATCCAAGGAATTAACCCAAGACAGTCAAATAATACAGAATGTCATTAAGAAGTTGCTTTGTCCAAGAGTTTGGTTTTCTTATGTGCGGTCAAGGCACTTGCTGTCTGGGAGGGTTTTGGCAGCTGTCTGGTGATCATTTCAACAACTACCATCCCTAAAAGTGTTGAGGATTTCGGCACAATCAGCATTTCCTTGGAAAATATCTCAGTTGGCATTGTGTGGTGTTCTTCTCTTTAATACGTGCTAACCACTCAAAAGTCAGAACTAACACTTCTTGATTGATCGTGGTATGTAGATAATCGCCAAAGTAAATACTTCCGTGAGCAATCTGTCGGCTCAATTTTGTGTGTAAGATATATTAATAATGGCCAAATAAAAAGACATTCTTAAGAAGTACCACAGGGCAAATCATCTAAGCGCATGAGGATGTCACTGGTGTTTCTCTTAGCATACTCCTAATGTGAACTGCAAAGACCCTCATGATATCCTCATGGAATTTGGGCCAGATGTATCTTCATAAACATTATTTATGTTAAATATTTTCTTCTCAAATTAGGCATGAAACCAAGATGCTGTCTTTCTATGTCATTAGGTAACACATTTATCTTGATAAAGAAGGTAAAATGGGTAATATTCTAATCTCAATAGCTTCTGGTTTTCCATTTAGTGTTTTTTCTGCAATGCTACAATTTCCTTTTTGCCTTGAAGAATCCTATGCGTTTGTAATGTGTGATAAAATGTGTCATCTTCCACCACTACAAGGGATGTGTAATCGGATACTTTATCACTGATGATGTGAGTGGTACAAGTAATAGTGGGCGACTTCAGCCATCTTTGCACTACTACATAGTTAATCCACAGATTTGATAATGCACAGGGCCCTTGAATTGGGTAGAGTTGACTATATAAAGTATGGACAGTGAAGTGAGTCATTTCTGGGTGTATTTTATAACTGCCAAAGTCCTCTTAAAGAAAGGTCCTGTGTTTAAAATGTATGTTGTTTTTATGATCCTTTTTTTCCATTTCCTTTCATTCTCCTGTGCTGAGCTATTGTGTGTTTTAAATGTAAGTGAAGAGCTTACCTTTTTTTTCTTATGTGAGCAAATGAGCAGAAGATGACAGTGCCACCCTCCTTACAAACTTTTAGGTTGGCTAAGAAAATTGGCTATTGTTTTTGGTTGTGGTTTGGCTTTGTTGGCTTTTTTAAGTATGCAAATACTTCTTTGGTAGTCAGTTTAAATTACAGGCAAGATGCTGAAGCAACCTCTTAAGCGTCGGTGGAACTGACAGTGTATTCTGCTGCACTTCTGCTGCATGCTGTTCTCTTACTTTCTACTTCTGGGTGAGTCACATAAATATCTAGTGCCAAGCTGTAGGACTAAGAGTGTAGCATGAGATAACTATTCTCAGGATTTCTCCAAAATGTCAAGGGTGTTGATGTTGCATAGATGTGTTGCTGTGAGCTGTTTTATCACTGGGTGCATTGCTGGGGAGGAGGGGTAGAAGCAGAGGTGTGGCCCAGGCCGGTTATGAAGAAGGGTGCTCTGTCATTTTCTTCTCCTACTTTGGTAGCCTGGATTCACTAAAAGTAAGGTGTTTCTTGGCTTAGTTCCTTTAAACTAGATTTATTAGTTGACCTCTTTTCAAATGGCAGAATGAAATTAGGGGAGCAAAATGAAATTAGGGGGGTGTGGAAAGGGAGAAGGTTTGGGTGACAGCTGAGAAGAATGTTTCAGGGGTCCTAACTTTCCATTGTACATAGATAGTGCAAGCTAAAGGTCAGCAAGACAATTGATGTGAAGAAAAACGTGAATATGGTGTCGGGAACACTTTCAGAGTGTGCCTGTATAAAAATATAAACAGGCCATTTAAAGGGATGAAAAGAAGTGGAAAAAAGTAAATTTTTACATGCACAACCCTTTCCTTCCCTTTTGCTACAGGAGAGAAAAAAAAAGATTATTTGTTTCAGAACCTTTTCTGGAACTCTGTGAAATGATTTATAGATGAGGTGTGCTGTATACAAGAGCTTTTACTGGCTGCCTTGCCAATGAATTAGGGCCCTATTCTACAAA